>JAJJBR010002480.1:0-20414 GCA_022817965.1 Solanum lycopersicoides
ATCTTATCATACTTGGTTTTATAGACCATCTATATCTAGAATGAGCTAGAGAGAGAAATTTATTTTTAAAGTATTTAATTCTGTTATTATTGAACATAATATTGTCAGTGATCTTAATCTACTAAACCTATTTAAACATATCCAAGGATTTAAATGCGGCGTGACCATCATATTTTGATGATTATCTCTGCATTGTTTAAAATAATGTTCTACCAAAATCTTAATAAGTATCAGAAGTCACAGTAAAACTGTTAATGGAACTTTAAAGTACTCCTTTGTCCCTAATTATTTGGCTACTTTTGAATTGGCACACTATTAGGAAAACAACGATTGATATAGTGATATAGTAAGTTTACCATTTTATCCCTATTAATTATGAAGTGGATCAATTAAAAATTGTAGATTTTTCAAGAAGTTCTATCTTTTTCAAAGGAATTAATTGAGGGTATAATAGGTTTAAAAAGATTGTCCCTTGATTTGTCAAATTGACAAGTAAAAAGGAACAAGTAAAAGAAATTGGATAAGTAATTGGGACTGAGGGGTATTGATCATAGTACTTGCAAAACAAATAAAAGAGGAATAAAATGTTTTTCCTCGTCAAGTCTTGAATAGACAAGGTGTTATGACCATTTACATCCTTTATATATGTTCAGTAGTATATGAGATTGTCTCTAATAGTCTTGCACGATTTGCAGGGAGCGGATGGAATCAAAACCTATGGGATTGAGAAGCTGATCCAACTTGCTGCATCTCAGCTCAGTGACAAACTCCGGATCAAGGGAGGCTGCTCGTGCTCTATTGTTAGAACTGCAAAATGTCTACGAGAAAACATTTGATATGACACCAGCAGACGTGAGTGAAAACCCCCAAACAAATTCCTGGGAGCATTTCTGTCAATCAAAGCTCTCACCGTTAAGTGCTCAAGCTGTTCTTCGTGTGGCAAATGTCGCCCGATAGTATCTTGTTTTGTTTCGTGTAGTTTATGCAAAGTATCAAGTTCTGTGAGCACGTTTTCCCTTTGTTCTTTATATACCTGTAAATACCAGCAAAGTGTGAAGTGCTTGAAGGCAGTTAAATCATGTACTGTAGCTATAAAAACCTACAGTATCATGATTATATAATTCACTGGTGGGGTATGCATACTACAAAATATAGTTGTAATTTTGTTACTACTGTTTGTTTGCCATATCAATGACGACAATTCATCCTATCAAATTGGACGAGATTTGTTTCGTTGTGCCAGTTTGTTCCTCCGGAGTTACATCTGCTGCTCAATTTCATTGGCTGGTGAGTCATCAGATGCACTTTCATTTTCTCTTTTCATTAAAAAAATCTTCTGCTTGTTGCAAGACCTTTCGTTGTCCACTGTTGGTTGGTCAACTTCTTTAGGTGCTAAACTACAAATAGGTAAGTTCAGAGAACAATCTCTTTTTGAAAAAAGCTAATTGGCCAAATCCATGACATTTCTATAAAGACGTTGAATGTAGGCTTCCTTGGTCTTTTACTTTCCAAAATAAATGACCTAATTTGGAGAAATGATAGCAATATGATAAATAGATAAGTTTCTGCTGTCTGCGCCTTTATGAATACTTTAATGTTGTACAGCAACTACTATGTTTGTATGTTCTCCACCAACTCCACAAGTGCTATAAACTTAAACCCCACGAAACATGTGCCTCCAGTGGCTTTCTGTTTATGCCCATCTGAAGTAGGCCTTTTCTCCATAAAACCAGAACCATACATTCTAGTACTTGCAATCTTTTAAGTATATTCATACTCCATTTCTCTTCAACCCCGAGGAACCAATGTCCGAATAACCTCTTGATACTGCTTTTTGTTTGTCATAATCTTTACCTAATTGTTGTTTCACTGATGGAGCAAAAGTTGAGATGAACAACTATGTGTTAGGCATAGCCAAGCAGATTGTAATCATGATAATCGCGATATCAATGATATTGCTCTTTGTTGGGATCGGAGTTCTGATCCTGATTCACATCTGTATCGTTGGGAGAGCATACAGAAGAGGAATTGGAACTACTAACATAGTAGAAAGAGGCAGCTTGGCTAGCAACAGCATGTCCCACGAGGATATAGAAAAGCTTCCTTCCTATGCCTTTCAGTCCAAAGATAAAGGAACTAGTCCAATGGAATGTGCAGTTTGTTTGGATAATCTCAAAGTAGGTGAAAAGTGCAGGTTGTTGCCTCTTTGCAATCACAGTTTCCATGCTGAATGCATAGACTTATGGCTCTTGAAAACATCCCTCTGTCCAATATGCAGATCTACTGCTGATTTTCTGAAGGGTGGATCGATATCTGGTGGAGAAAGTAGCCGATACAGTGAAAGTGGAAGGCAGGAATTAAACGCGGAAACTGCTGAATTAGCAATTATATTGGTACCAGAGAGTGACATTCCTATCAACAGCTTAAGCTTTGAGACGAGAACAAGTCAGAGTACAGCCCAAGACAGTGAGCAATTGAGTGGAATTGGTCAAATAGATGACCAAATTACTAGTGAAGTTAATATGAACATTAGTGAGAATTCTACTGAGTTGAATGCAACTACTCAAACTATAGAAAGTATAAATTTGGTCCATGAAGAAATACAACAATAAAGAAACATCCAAACAGCTCAATTAAGCTAATTAATTATCTTGATCAGAGTTGACAGCCATTATATAGGTATGTTGCTTAATATACCGAGAAAATATTTCTTTAAATGTAAACTAATATAAATATATTCTGTTTTTTTATATATATTAAAAGGTTTGTTGTTAATTGTTTGCAATCGAGGCACCATATATATGTACTTTTGTAGAGGAAATTTTCCTTGTATATTTGTTTTTTTGGTGTTGATGATTAAAACCCATAACCTGTCTAGCTAATTATAATTTTAGTTATATATTCACGTGAATAAATAATTAACTTTTGTTCAAGATCTTATAAATGCACTTCACTAATTATTCATAAATATTTGACTGTAAATTTAATTATTTATTATTGTCTAAGTAGAAATTCATTAACTTTAGATTCTACTAACAGTATAACTCACTAAAGAAAGATAAACAAATTAATCACTTGAAGAGGTTAGTTAGCCAATAAAAAAGTTTAACAATCCACTTTTTACTAATATATGTAGTATTAATATCGAATAGCCAAAAAATTTTGTTTGTTAATAAGCTACAATTACTTTCCTACTCAAAAAAGTTATCGTCGTTGATTGGTTTTAAAGAAAAAATAGAATTATTATACTAAATAAATTATAAATCTAAAACCCTACGTATCTACAGTATACTTGCTTTTATGAAGAGACTAGGAATTCACATATCTCATATTTAAGCCTGCAAATCCTCTATTTAGCGTAAATGTAGTTCTAAGCGCGAAGAGGTTATATTTGCAATTTGGCTATTTGAGAAAATCAGCCTTACAAAAGTTAATTTGAAGGCCCAAATGTATTCCCAATGGCTGCATATAAATCTTTATTTTTGTTAGGAAACTTGCGAAAATTTAACTAATTTTAGAGCTAACTGCTTAGATGTATTTTAGTTTGCAATATTATAAATCTTACAAAGTTTGGTGCGTTCATATACGTCTAGATACATATATCTCGAGATGCATGAGGTCAAAATTAGGTGTAATTTATTCTAAATACACTATATTCAAGTGGATTCACATGTATCTGGGATACATAGATAAATTCTGGCTCGCCTCCCTCTCATTTTGCTTGTCATTCTTCTATGTATCTGGTATTTTAGATACCTGGAAATCACACTAAATACATATCACTTCACATCTCGCTCACCTGTCTTCATATTTTAGTGTATCAGGTAGCAAAATTATATGTATCTAGGTATATTTTCCTTAATATATGATAGGAAACTCTTAATTGATAGTAAGATACATAATTATTTTAGAATATAAGTAAAATTTATATATATATAAGGTAGTTTTTTCATCTTTGTTTGGTTCTAATTTAAAAAGAAAAGAAAAAGAGAGAGAACAAATCTTCTCAAAAGATCAATATTCACATTTAATTTTTTTAATTGTTCATTTTGTGAAAAGCTACAAAATTTGTGTATTAAACATGTCTACACAACTTATTCCCACAACCTATATAAAATTATATAGTTACTTAAATCTTATGAACACACGTGAGTTGGTGTGAATGACTAGGGATAAAAGTAGCATAATAAAATACAAGATTACTTTATTGATTAGAAGTATTAATTAGTCTTGTGATTATTTATACAAGTTAACATATATATTTTGGAAGATATATGCACCTTGCAAACATTAAAAAACAAATTGCTTACTTGAATGATGTTCAATATTCAGAATGAAGATACGAAGATGAACAATTTCATAGTTCTGGAATGTTCTAAGAACAGAGAAACGAAATTTCAATGTGTATATTCCATATGACTTGTTTACATATATATACAAGAATAATAAAGAATCTTCTAACTACCCTAACTAACCTTTTATCTAATTAGTCCTCTAGATTATTACAAAATACATATTAACCCAACTACTCAAGTGATGCCTTCTTTAATACTCCCCATCAAGTTTGAAGGTATGAACAAATTCATTACACCAAACTTGGACAACAAATATTCATGTTGAGATTTCCCTAGACCCTTAGTTAACATATCAGCCTCTTGTTCCTTAGTGCATAGATACTTTGTTTCAACTAATCCTTGCTGAATCTTCTCACGTATGAAATGGCAATCCAACTCGATGTGTTTTGTTCTTTCATGTAGTACTGGATTAGCAGCAATTTGTATTGCTGATTTACTAGCACTGTAAACAGTGACTGGAGTTTGAACCTTAGCTCCCAATTCATTAAACAACTTAACTATCCATGTAACCTCAGCTATAGCACTGGCCATACTTCTATACTCAGCTTCAGCTGAGCTTCTAGATATTGTGGCCTGTTTCTTTGATTTCCAAGAGATCAATGATTCTCCTAGCTTCACCATAAAACCTGAAACTGATCTTCTTGTGTGTAAACAGGCTCCCCAATCTGCATCACAGTAAACTTTTAACTGTTTGGAGCTTTTGCTAGATAATAGTACTCCTTGTCCTGCTTGACCTTTTATGTATCTTACAACTTTAAGTGCAGCATTTAAATTGTAAGACCTCGAAAATGAGATAAGGTGTCTAGAGCCTAACATGTTTGCTTTACTGCTATAAGGTCCTAAAATGCCTTATTATGTCATATAGAGTCAGTGTGCAAAGTTTGAAGTGATTTGGAAGTCGAATGTCAAGGGACGTCCAAGACGTTCGATGAATAGTCGCTTATGTACCTCATGTGTGTATGCATGCCTAAAGTGTGTGAACTGAGTCAAATAAGTCTTTAAATGGTGTTAAATGATGTTTAATGTTATTGTATGAAGTTTCGAGGTCAAACGTCCAAGACGTTCGAAAGATAGACCCTAAGACGCTCATCGTATGTCATGTTGGGGTCAAGGCTGTTTGGACGTCTTGTAGGTGTTTGTTTTGGATGAAACTTATGTGGTAGGTCTATAACATGTTAAGGTTTGTAATCGAGTTGCAAACATCCGGGTACGACTTCTAAAGGGCCCCACAAGAGGCCCCAAAAGAAGGACCTCAAGGCTGCCTAAACACTGACTGGGCAGTGTCTCTTGACGGACCCAATGACGGACCGTTGGGCCCCCAACGGACCGTCAAGCAGGTCTCTTCGAAGGAGACTTGCCTTGGTCAGGTTGTGAGCCAAGAAATTGGCTAAGTGTCCTGCGACGGAAGGCTGCCACGGCCCGTCATGGACATGACGCCCCGTCATGGGCCACGTCGCGGCTGCCTGCGAGTTGGCTGCCTGCGTGCTGCCACTTAAAGGGGTGAATGGTAAATTCACTCCACGTCCTAACCTGACTTTAATAGGTTTATTTAATTAATTTTAGGTGTATATAAGTCTTCTAAAACGTGATTTACCCATTCCTTAAATCCCCTCACTCAAATTGAACCCTTCCTCTCTAAAATATTCTCTCTAGAACCTCAATGGTTTTTGAAGCTCAAGAACAGCTTGTAGATGGAATTCTCATGGGTTCTTCATCAAGTTTTATAGGTCTTCATGAATATTAAGGTATGGTGATCCTTCATCTCTAAGTAACCTTTCACTTGGAGAGTCTTCTCAATGTTTTTCAAAGAAATCTTATGAACAAGTTTTCAATCTTCCAATCTAGCCATGGGTTCTTTCTCAAAACGTTTCTAAAGATTAAATCTTGATGAATTAGTATTAATATGATGATTTGAATGTGATTTCACTTCAATTGCATGATGAACCCATGTTCCTTCCAAAATTAGGTTTAGCTCTTGCATGGGCTTTGTGATTATGGCTTATTCTCGATGAATTGGTGATTCTCTTATGTTGAATTGCTTGTGGTTATGGTTATTTACATTAATTGATGTTGAATTGATGATGATCAGTCCATGATGATAAATATATGAAGAATTGAACATGAATAGCCTATGTTTCTACATGTTGTCTTGAAGTCGATTGTGAGATCGGTTGAGTAGACTCTTGATTATGTATGGACTGCTGTAGCTACTGTATTAGGGTGATGTAATGGATGAACTTAGTAGGTATAAATCCTTAATGATCTAATTAAGAAGGTCTTGCATGAATTGGTATAGATTCTTTTAGGTTATGAAGTCAAGAGGCTAAGTATGTGATGGATCTTGAATTGTGATTAGATGATGCATGACTTAGGCTTGATTTCTTATCTAATTAGCTACTGCCTTAGACTTGTATATGTATGAACTATGGTCTAAAATCAATGTTAGGGAAGATAGCTAATGATCTATGTTATCCTACTTTCCTAGTATGTTGATATGATGTATTACGTTATGGTATAATCTTGCAGTGACTTGTACATGGTTTCTTATATGTTTAAAGTACATTTAGCTACTTCCATATATGTGTTTTATTGATGAATAAGGTGTATTGATCAATGATGATCAAAGGATGAGAATTTGGTAAGAATGCTTATTCTCTTTACTCTTCTACTTCTCTATTCCTTATAGTAATGTTGATGAAGCCTTGTATGGCATTGTGTGGTATGGTCCACTTATGGTGGCGGTGTTTACGTTATTGTCATTATATATGTGTTGACCTTGGCCTTGAAGGCATATTGATGAACTTATGAACATGTGTCAAAAATGATACTATGAGAAGCTTATGCCTACTTTCCTATTCTAGTTGTGAATTAGGTGGTGTGGCTATTGTATGAGCATGCGTATAATCATGTTAGGGTATTGTATAGGTGCTGCCATTGATGTGATAAAGTGGTTAATAACCTCTACTCATGAATCCCTTATATGGAAGTGTAAATAGCTAAAGTTAGGAGTCTTGATTTCATGGTATATATTGTCTTGTCTCCTATGCTATAATGTGTTGTGTGCTATGTGCTTGGAAGTGTAATGTGGTCTAATAGGTTGGCTGACTTGAGGAGTTATTGATAGCCATTATGTGATCATGTTGGTCAATGTACACGCACTCTCACTTACATGCATATTTCAAGTAGTATGAGTCACTGGGTCTAAATGAAAGGTAGTTCTCATATTCACTAGTGTTTACTACTATGCATATTAAGGTGATGCTTATGAATGTATGATTTGTATTCCCTTACTAGGATGACTTGATAGGTGTACTAGTATGGACAAGGGTATGGGACCTTGTCTATGCATTGCACATGTATATCTTGATAGGATAGTTCCTAGGTTTGGTTCTTATGCATATGAAGGATGATTATATGAACATGTTATGAATATGATATGATGAAGTATGAATGTGTATAGTGTCTTAGTAGGTTTATATGAAAGGATTGCTCATATAGTTATGCCTATAGACTTATGCATTGATATATGAACATGTGTGACTTGATGTGTTATGTGAAAGGTTTTCTCACATCTATATATACACTCACACATATGGATATCTAGCTAGGGAGAAGAGGTCCAACTAGGAGGGCCCAAGAATACTCCAAAACTAGATAGGTGCTTGAATATGCTATAAGCATATGAATGATGAATATCCTAAGACTATGTTTTATAAACAAATTGTAATAAAGGCTTTTCAATAAAGGGAACTTAGCTTAGCACCGAGTGAACTTGACATTGAGAGGTGTTGACTTCCCTTAGAGGAATATTCACCATTTGTACCTTATAGAGTGTTGACTTCCCTTAGAGGAATAATCACCTATGGACCTACATATGGTGTTGACTTCCCTTAGAGGAATACTCACCTATGTACTTACATGAAGTGTTGACTTTTCTTGAGGAATATTCACTCATGTTATCTCATGAGGTGAGGCCCCATTACCAAATGGTATATAGAGGGAATACCTATCTTTTAGTTCCATAAACTATGCTTGCCACATAGGATCTAGCAAAGTAAATTTACTTGATATGCTAGCATATATGTTAATGTTCTACCTTGGCTAGGTAGGAACACCTTCCTTTGGTGTAAGGCTCTACAACACCAAATTCCATGATTTGCACCCATGGTCTTAGTGTCGGTTAAGGCTATGGTTTCCCTAAAGTAAAATGGACAATTGAAGTAATTGAATAGGATCCTAACTAGGAGGACTTAAGGTAAGTTACTTAGGATAGGTGGAAGTAATGAACCCATCTATACATTGCACAAGTGACTCCTTAGGAAGTCTTAGGTAGGTACCTTAATACTTATGATTATGTATGTGTCCTTTATGTATGATATTGTAGTCTTGGTTTGACTATGATTATATTGTACTATACTTTTATGATGGCATGTGTTGTCTTGTGTAAATGCTATGTATGGTATTCTCTTGTGTTCCTAAGGTGATGCATTGCACCAAGTATCCCTAAAGGATTACTTAGGAGATTAATGAATTGAAAGAAAGAGTTAAATGCTAAGAAGGGTGAGTTCACTATAAAGTGACCTTTATGTGTACTTATATTCTATATGTGCTTTCATATGATGATTGGCCTTTGAATGTGTTGCTATGAAGTACGTGGATGATATAAATGATGTTGATAAAGATTTTATAATGATTTACTCAAAATGGCATGAAGTATGATTTCAAAGGAAATGTCCCTTTTAAATGCATGTTTTCGCATGGTTGCCATACTTAGTACATTCTTGTGCTAATCCCATTCTTCTTTACTTTTTACACAAAGTGTAGGTATTGGAATGCTTAAAGAAGGTCTATGATTGAGGAGCTTGATAGGTGATTTCCCAAGCTCAAGGAAAGGAATCCTTAAGTTCAAGGATGTCCTACTAATGCCCATATTGTAAAGTCTATTTAGTAATGTATAGCTTTGTATTATGTCTTAAGGGTTTTATCCTTAATGTACTCTAAAGTTGTTGAGTCTAAGATGGCAAAGGGACTTAGAGTCTAAATCTGTATTATGTATTATGTTTTATATATATATACGATGTGATGTTTCTAGCATATGATGTGCTATGAAAAGTTTTAAATTTTCCGCTAAATTTACTATGCCAATGCAATGAATGATATGAGAGGCTTGTCTTAGACCTCCGAGAGGTCGACGACGCCGGTTACAATCCAAGATTGTATCCTATCTTCTAGGGTATACTTTTGGGTTGTGACATAAATGAGATTGTTTTGGTTGATGAAGAAATTGACTCAGTGTTTGAGTAGCAAATGAAATATCTGGTCTTGTAACATTAAGATATAATAACTTGCCAATTAGTCTTCTGTATATAGTTGCATCTTCCAGTAGCTTATCTTTATTGTATTTTCCATTTAGATCATCATACTCCTTAGTTATTAGTTGAACATATGGATCCAGTGGTGTAGATGATGGTTTAGCAGCACCAAAACCTACCTCAGAAATAATTTCCAAAGTGTATTTTCTTTGATGCATTACAATACCTTCTTGTGACCTGGCAAATTCAATCCCAAGAAAGTATCTTAAGTCTCCTAAATATTTCATCTTAAAAGTATTCAGTAGTATTCCCTTTGTATCCTGTATCAGATTAAGATCATTTCCAGTAATCATCATATCATTTACATAGACTAAAATTATCACCAAGGATTCACCAGTCTTTTTTATAAACAGTGAGTAGTCTAAATGACTTTGAACAAAACCAAGATTGAGGAGTGCCTCTGTGAGTTTTACATTCCATTGTCTAGGTGCCTGTTTCAAACCATATAAGGATTTAATGAGCTTACACACTGGTTTCTTCCCCTGCACATTAAAACCTTTTGGAGTTTGAAAACCTTGAGGAAGAGTCATATAAACCTCTTCAAATAGATCACCTTGAAGAAATGCATTTGAAAGATCCATCTGATGAACATGCCATTTTTCAGTAGCAGCAAGTGCTAATACACTTCTAATTGTAACCATTGTCACCACTGGAGAAAAGGTTTCTTGATAATCAATACCCTCTATTTGATTGAATCCTTTTGCAACTAATCGAGCTTTAAATCTATCTACTTCACCTGAAGCTAAATATTTGATTTTGAACACCCACTTGCACCCAATAGCCTTCTTTCCTGGGGTTAAAGAAACAATAGTCCAAGTGTTGTTAGCATTCAAGGTTGAAATTTCAGAGGTCATATCATCTATCCACCTCTGATCAGTACATGCTTCCTCAAATGTTGAAGGTTCAACATCATTACCAAAATTGGATAGAAATTCTGATAGGGAGTATGTAAATGATCATAAGCAACATACTTGTCAATAGAATAAGCTGGCTTATTACCAGACTTGAGCTTTGCAGCTGCTACATAGTCTTTCATCCATAATGGAGCTCTGCTACTTCTTGTGGATCTTCTTTGTTCAGAAATAGAAACATCTGATGTAGATATACCAGGTTCAGCCACAGATGTAGGTAAACTGCTAAGATCAGAGTCAATATCTGATGGAAAACTAGTAGGAAATAATTGCCAAGCTGTGGAGGCTGGAATTGCAAAAGGAAATATAGATTCTCTAAACAAAACATCTCTACTAAGAAAGAAATATTTGTTCTTGAAATCATATAGTATATATCCTTTAGTATTCTCACTGTAACCCATAGGAATAGCAACTACACTTCTTGGCTGAAACTTATCCTGAATATACATATTTTTGGCAAAACATAAGCAACCTAGAACTCTCAAATGTTGAAGTGAAGGTTGTTTCTTGTGAAAAATTTCATAAGGTGATTTACCATGTAACACTGATGTTGGAAGCCTATTTTATGATATATGCAGCACTAAGTATACAATGTCCCCAAAATCTAATGGAAATACGACCTTGGAACTTTATTGCTCTAGCTATCTCCAAGATATGTTTGTGTTTCCTCTCAGCAATTCCATTCTGCTGAGGTGTGTGAATACAAGTTCTTTGATGAACAATACCTAGACTGGTGAACAACTTGTTACATTCAGTATTAACAAATTCAGAACCATTATCTGTTCTAATGATCTGAACTTTGGAATGAAACTGAGTTTGAACCAAAATAAAGAAGTTTCGTAGTACAACACAAACATCACTTTTCAATTTGATTAGAAATAGCCACAACATTCTTGTACAATCATCAACAATTGTTACAAAGAATCTATTGCCATCATGAGTAGGAGTATTGAATGGACCCCAGACATCAATGTGTAAAAACTGGAAAGACTGAGTAGACATAGAAGTACTATGAACAAAGGGTAGTCTATGTTGTTTAGCTAGTGGACAAACTGTGCAAGTATGTACTTCCTTAGAACATTGAGTGACAGGAAAATTAAAAAAATGTGTTAAGACACTAGGTGATGTGTGGCCTAGTCTTTGATGCCATAGTAGAACTTGTGAATCAGATGAGGATGGAGTTTGTATTTCTTTATTCTCTTCTGCTATGAAACATTGAGTATGTTTGCCTCTACTGACTTTGTGAATAGGTAAATGATAGAGACCTGCATTTTCTCTACCAATCCCCTTCACCTGCCCACTGTAGAGGTCCTGAAAGATGACAAAGTCAGGAAAGAAGGAAACAACACAATTTAGATCCTTGGTAAGCTTTGAGACTGACAACAGACTAAACTTAAAATCAGGGATTAAGAGAACATTTTTCATAGTATCTTGTGAAGTCATATGACAAGATCCTATGTGAGTGACATTGACATTATCCCCATTTGGCAAATATACTCTTCTAGACTTATCTGGTGGAATATGTTGTTGATAATCAAGTATAGTAGAAGAGGATGTCATATGATTAGTAGATCCTGAATCTATAATCCACCCCTGCTGCCTATTACCAACTGTAAGTGCAATATCTTTACCTGTTGAGGATGAATAATCTTGAACTAGATTTGCACTTCCAGCATTGTTAGATTGTGATGTTGATCCCTCTGTTCCTCCCTGAGTATTCTTGTGTCTAAGCATTTGTAGTATCTGATTATATTGATCATGAATAACACTCATACCTCTAGTGTAGTCATTATGATTCAATCTTCCACTGAAACCTCTATCATATAAATTATTGCTTGAATTCTCTTCTCTGTTAGAACTAGAATCTTCTGTGTACTTTATCTCCTGATCATTACTAACAACATTGTGAGCAGCATGAGACTGTCTTCTTTCATTGTTATTCCTTCCTCGTACATATGATGATCCTTTCTTTCTTCTTTCAAGACCAGGAGGATATCCATGAAGTTGAAAACAAATAGCTCGAGTATGACCTGTTCGATTACAGTAATCGCAGAATACATTGGGATCATAGCTAGGAACATTAGGAGATTTGTATTTAGGTGTGGATGAATTTCTAGTGGTGAACATTGCATGCAATTCAGTTTGTTTACTACTAGTAGTTTGTGTAATTCTACGCTGACTTTCTCTCTCGATCAACATAGAATAAGCCTTATTAAGAGAAGGAAGAGGTATCATCATAAGGATCTGGCCTTGAGCTTGATCATATGGCTCGTTAAGACCCATAAAAAACTGCAGCAGTTTCTGATTGTGCATAAACGTAACAAAATCTCTTGAATTAGGACAATCGCAACTAGGTACATGAGCTAAACTATCATACTCTACCCATAGTTCTCGCAATCGAGAGAAATATACAGAGATAGTGCTCATACCTTGACTGATAGTTGCAATTTCTTTGTGTAATTGATAAATTCGACTCCCATCAACTTTGTCATATCTTTCACACAAATCCTTCCACACATCTGCTGCATTCGTTGAGTAAACAATCCCACTAAGCAGTTCCTTTGATACACAATTCATGATCCATGATAGAACAATGGTATTACATCGTTTCCACAGATTTTTCAAATTTTCTCCATACGCTTTCTTTTTGCAAGATCCATCAATGAATCCTAGCTTGTTTCTTCCCAAAATAGCTATTCTCATAGCTCTGCTCCACACAGAGAAATATTCAGATCCAGATAGCTGAATCGAAATCAACATAACACCAGAATTATCAATGTTATTCAAGAACAAAGGATGATTATGACTCAATTTTTCTGGTAATTCATTATCA
Organism: Solanum lycopersicoides; assembly: GCA_022817965.1. Classification (NCBI taxonomy): domain Eukaryota; kingdom Viridiplantae; phylum Streptophyta; class Magnoliopsida; order Solanales; family Solanaceae; genus Solanum; species Solanum lycopersicoides. The sequence continues at coordinate 13,472 of JAJJBR010002480.1, forward strand.
ACAATTGCCATGGCTGTGTCAATTTCTCAGATTTTGCGTGAACAATCCCAATTACAATCACTGTAATGGCTCTGATACCATGTTCAATATTCAGAATGAAGATATGAAGATGAACAATTCCATAGTTCTGGAATGTTCTAAGAACAGAGAAACGAAATTTCAATGTGTATATTTTCCATATGACTTGTTTACATATATATACAAGAATAATAAAGAATCTTCTAACTACCCTAACTAACCTTTTATCTAATTAGTCCTCTAGATTATTATAAATTACATATTAACCCAACTACTCAAGTGATGCCTTCTTTAATAAATGATAGATTACACATGTGTTTATGTTAGAACACAAATTCATGCTAAAACACATATAGTTAAAATTTAATTTAAAAAATATCTTTTGAAGCGAATCTGCAAGTTTAATTTTAATTCTACCTATTGATTCCAAATTAATCGTTGTACTCTTTCAACATACGGGTGGACAAGTATTGAAACTCATATGGATATGAAAGAGCCTATATATAGGCCACATCTTTTCTTATCCAAAACCTAGATAAAAACGAATCTTTCTCGTTTCTATTAAGAATATAAGTAAGATTTTGTGTCCTAATTAAATGTGTATAGTAGGATGCACAAGATTAATTATTGAGGCCTCTTAATAGGAATATCATTCAAAAATTTGATTTAAATTATTCTTACTACCTCCTTATATGAATATCATTCGAGAAGTAATTTTTTTTACTATAATAAATTAAAATTCATTACACTATAAATTTGTACTGGATAAAATTAAGCTAGATGATACTTTGATTATACATCCTTACCCAAAATAATCAAATTGTCAATTGTTACCAAAAATGATCATTCGTACTTTCAATTGCAAGCGGAGTGTAATTCACACTTTCTTTGGTCTTCTTCTTCCAACCACTAATGACTTCTTTCTTTTCTACGAACTCACATATAAATATTAGAATTTTGTAGAGGATATTTGAACTGTTAAGTTTTTCCCCTCAGGTACTTCAATTATGCTATTTTTCTGTTAAATCATTGAACCACTCATAATTAGTTTCTTTTTTAACAAACATCGTTGGCTGATGTGGAATCAGATTTTGTTAGAGCATTAATCGAGGATACATATGTTGTTCCAGAACTCATTAGTCCAATTGATAGTAAAAATGTTCGAAAATAATTGTGTTTTACTTCAAATCATTTGAACACATTAGAAAACAAATGAGATTCACACATTTTTTCTTCATTCTTTCAATCAAAATCATTACAACATGAACACAATTGAAGACATTTACAATAGAAAAGTCAAATCAAAATCAACCAATAGTATTTAAAAGGAACAAATTATGGGTGGTTCAATGATTCAATAGGAAAATGACGATAGTTGAGGTACATGAGGAGGGTAAAAACCCAACAAATTTAGAGATTTGTTCATGAGTTCGGCCTATGAATAATATATATTATTGTATCAACGATGTATATGGATGTATATACATCTCTGAAATATAGCTTTACATCATTGCATGCATATGGCCATTTGGTTGATTGATTTTTTTTGTTGTTGCTAGTACACATAATATCCATGACTTCTCCAACAATCCAAGGAGCAGAGGGCAAAGAAACCTTTATAGTTATTATCTATTAAAAGTGAAAAAGTATATTTTAAATTTATTTTTTATAGCAGAAATAAAATTCATCCCGGTATATAATTGATCTTTTCGTAAAGATAGGAGGTAATTTTGATTCTTTTATAAACTTAATTTTTTTTTATCTTTTTTAATTTAACAAATAATTTAATTTCATTATTTTAATGTGCAATTTTATATTTTACTTGTCTTCTTGTAAAATATATCATAAATTCTCCAACTTTTCTATTAAATTATTTGAAAAAATTACAATGTAGTAACACAAAACTAGTCTTGATTTTTTTTCTTACCTTTTTATTTGTTTGTTTTTTCCATTTACCCTTCTTTGTTTTACTTTTCATATTTTCACATCAAAATAAAATAAAATTAAGAAAATCAAATAAAACAAAAAATGATCTATAAAGGAGAGATTTACAAAAAAAGAAATTCAAAAAAATAAATAATTAATTAATTTGTTCACTACTTAAAGGTATATCCAAGCCAGTTACGGTAAATTTACATCTAGATAAATACAAGTTACCTGAACTTGTTTATTCATTCAACGTGTACACCTTTTTGTTCGATCACTACAATCATGTCTACACGTGTATGACATCTAGATAAATATTTTGCCACCTAAATAAATATAAGCCACTTGGTTTAAAACTTCAGGACTAAATTTCAAACCTTCACATCGATTAAAACTTCTAGACGAAGCTTTGCTCTAAACCTCTCACAGATTCTAAGAAGTGTAATCGACGACGAAGTTTAAAACTTTTGGCAAGTGTAATCGACGGAGTAACGGGTAGATTTGGGTCAGTTGCAGTTTTGAAGTAAAGACTTGCTAGATTACGTGAAGTGTTTGGTCGATTGGTCGATATTCTTTCGATTTTGTCTGAAATTGTTACCAAGTAAGTAATTATCCACTCGATTTCGTGAAGGCTTGATGTGTTATTGTTTGTTTAGCCCATCTAGCATTCGAATATTTCCTTGAAGAAGCCTAAATATGCAATAGTCTTTACTTTTTCACTCATATTTTGCCCTATTTTTCGTTTAAGGTTTCACCATAATTTGACTAGGGTTTGACCATAGTTTTCGATTGAGTTTCCGATTAGGGGTCTGATAGTTTTCAACTAGAATTTTCACTTAATGAATGTATGAAGTTGTTCAGCTTATGCATGCATGAGTATTAAGGTTTCTGGTAATAAGTTTTAAAAATTAAAGGCTTTTTAGTAAAATTAAGGTTCTAAGTATTAAGATTTCTGGTATTGTTAAATGGTGGAGTATTTTGTGATTTCCTTATGTATATTGTATGGGCTGCCTATCGTATGTTGTTGAGTAATATGTTTACTAAGTACCAATTATTTTCTTGTTGCTTCTGTTTTGGTGTTGTCTATGTTTTGGTTTTGTTGCTTGCATTGTACAATATATTGATTGTTATTGTGGTTATAGATTGACACTATGGCTACTAAATACCTCAATTTAAGGTTCAAAATTTGGGGGTATCTTGGTAAGTGAGGTAGGTCCAGTATATGTTAAGGGTAGGACTGAATATGTAGAGAATGTGGATGAAGATCATTTATCAATTTCTGAACTCGCAGATTATGCCAAGTCTTTTGAGATTAGTGAGTTAAGAAAAACATATGCAGTTCCATCTCTAGAGTGATTTGGTGGAATTGAAAAATGACATGGACATTTGTAGCATGTCATTATTTATGCATGATGGGGACATAATACATATTTATGTGTGTGATGACATTATTCTGGAGGATGTGGGTCCCAGTGAAGGTTAACTTAGTCAATTTTTAAGTCAAGTGATTGATTCTTTTAATGCACATGGAGAATCTTTAACTGCACTCAAAATAAAAACAGATTTAGGGTTAGGTTCCTCTTCTTCCTTTCGAGCTACTGAAAGAGTTGATAATGATGGGGTTGCAGGGGTCTAACAAGAAAGTGATGATGATTATTCTTCAATAAATTGGACTGATACTGAAGAAGAAATTGAACCAACTGTCCGACAAGAAACATTCAAGAAGAAGTTGAGTCAAGTGCCTAAGAAAATGCAGAGGAAGACATAGACAATATTCTGCCTGTTTTGACCGGTTTATTGACTAGGAAAGTGATGTGATCAGGAGTTGAAAAATTTTAAGGAAGATGTGAGAAAGCTTAGAGAAAGTAGGAGGAGAAAAAAGAAGGAAAACCCAAAAGGTTTTTTAGGTGAAGTTGGACTTAATTAAGGGTATAGGGATATTGAAAAAGATAAAAAAAAAAAACAATTCAAGGGTAAGCTAACAAAGGATGAGTCATACTATGACACTTCTGTCTGTGATAATTTTCAAAGTGATGAAGAAGAACTTGTTTATGATGATGAACTTGAAGGAGGGAGTTTAAGGGGGAGAAAGAAGAGTAATAATGTGATATATGATTCTTGTTGTGATATTGTAATATGATAGTGTGATTTGGTATTTGAAAGTGTAAAGCAATTTAGAAAGGCAATTACAAAATATGCTATAAAAAAAGAGTTAAGTTAGACAAGTATGTAAATGAGAGTACTAGAGTAAGAATGAAGTGTAAAAGTGGTTATCCATGGCTGTTGTATGCAAGCAAGGAAGGGAAGAGTGAGAATTTTACCATCAAGACATACAACCCATGACACAAATATACCAGGACCATCAATAATATTTTGTGTAATTCAAAGTTCTTATGTAAGTACATGAAAGATGGGATTATTTCTCAACGTAGTATAAAGGGTGGGAAATACAAGAATTGGTTTGGAAAGAGTTGAATGTTCATGTAGGCAAGAAAATTTGTTTAAAAAAAAATTATCTTAAAGAAAATTATGGGGAATCATGTGACAGAATTTAACAGAATCCTAGACTACAAGGATATGTTACTCCAAACAAATCCTGGTAGCACTTATGTTGTGAAACTTAAAGATTCAGAATCAAAAAATGGAATAAAATACTTATTAAACTTATTTTATCATGATTTAGTACTTTTAAATTATAATTATTTTCATTATGACTTTGCCATATTATTTTATAGGATAATTTCATTATTATTTTTTATTAAATATTTTGTGTCATCAATACTCATCTCATATTTTGTGTTATATTCTTAAGAAACACCTTAGATTATTGTATTTTGGTTGGACTAAAGAAGTATTTGGAACACAAGTTAATTATATGTTTGTATGCAAACTTTGTTTTATTTAGGAAAAAATATTTTTATTTAGTTTTGAGACTCTTTAGAGTCGCCACTTATTTTTTTTTTTAAAATCAAGAAAACTTGATTTTCAAAAGATTTAAACAGAAAATCAATTTGAAAACTTAAAAGGGGAGTTCGGGATTCATATTTATATTTTAAGAAGGTTTTTACGACACCTAAAATATTCGCTAAAGCGCAATTTTCCGACAACTAACTTGTTTGGCTTAAAAGTAAACTAAATTTGAGATAAAAAATATTTAGAGTTGTTTGGAAAATGAAGAATTAATTTATTAGCTAAGTGAGTTTTATTATTTGCAAAATTTATAATTTTAAAACCATTTCAACTTAACTATTTAGCTGGATTTGTTAAAATAAGAAGACATTTTGCAGGGATTTGAATTCTTTTAATCGTAAACTAACGACAATTAATTATCAAGCAAATAAAACGATAAAATTAAAAAGGGAGAGAGAGAGTTGGGTCCAGATCCGATTTCTGTCCGCCTGGATCGATATTTAGACCCATTTTCATTTTGTGCTTTTGGCCCCATCTTTGCCACCTTATGTACCTGTCCTAGACTAAACAAAATAATAAAGAATAAATAAAGAAAAAGCGACAAGGACTTAGACCCAAAAATAATAAAATACAACAATGAAAAAATATGAAGTTGGACTCTTCGACCTACTTTCTTCAACCCCCTCCACCTCGAATTCTTCGTCTCGAGACATGTTCATCGATTTTGTAGGAATCCGCTCGTCGACTTTTATGGGCTTGACTCGGGTAACGTAGAATTGGGCCTCCGTGACCCAAACGAAGACATAAATAAAGTCCATGAGGACCCATGAAAGTTTACATGCAACAAAGGATAAGAAATAAATTAACTCCATGGTAATATTTCTAAACCACAACTCAAAATGACATGGGGGTTGGTTGATCATAGGTCAATGAATGCATTAAATCAATATATATTAAAGACCATCTACTAAGACAAAACAAATGAATCGAACTAGACAAAATAACCTGCAACTAACAGTGATCCCAATCATCTCCAGATTTTGGGGTAAAACCAAACAAACCCCACAAATAAATCACCAAGACATTAAAAGCATAACTACACCCTGTTGGAAAAAAGACCGATGAAGGAAATAATTTCTCATGGTTGGATACAAGCTACAGATGACTAAGAAAAGTATGAACTTTAACAATTAAGACAGAATAAACGGATACTAATACGGAGCAACACAAATAAACACATCGTTTGCCTCTAACATACGGTAAAGAGCACTTTGAGAGAACAAAAAAAACGAAACAATATTATTGTAGATATGAGTGGAAAGCATACAGTCTCAAAATGGAGTCTGATGTACGGAAGCATAGATCCCACAATAGTGAAGGACAATTAAATAGGAAGAAAGCTTAACTAATCAGGTTAGGCAATGACTCTGCAAAGATATTGAGAGGTTAAATAAAACTAAGCTATTGGAACGAACAACAAATCAAAGCAAAAAATGAAACAAATTGACAGACATCCTTTGATTAAAATCGAAGCATAAGGGAGACTAACATTTGATTCAAACTTGGCATCTTAAACAAAATGACAAATCCAGAACTGCAACATGGAGAGCCAAAGAGTATAGCCAACCAAACAACAGATAAAACAAATTTTTTCAAACTCCAAATTTATCAACTTCAAAATCCGCCCGAATTTAAAAAGAAAAAAAGAACGAAATATAGAACAGTGACTCGACTATATGCAAATAGGCATGCTAGCGAATGAGGAAAAAAAAAGGGAACGACATAACAAATTCGAACAAAAGAATGCAAAAGCGCAATGAAGTTACACGTATTTGTCCCTGAAAAACAGCAAACTAGAAAGGAAAAATAGCAAGCAAATAATATTATTTGAATTTGAATTTACGCGAAGATTACACTCTTTATGAAATCTTTAATAAAAGATGTATTCCTCTGATTTTTCTCTTCATGAATGTTCTTGATTTGACAGAATACTTGCGGCTCAACACTTCGGGCAAAGACTTCTTTGTATGTGGAAGACTTGCAGATCACCACTGAAGAGCAACACTGTATTTTGTATGCATGTATTTTG
>JAJJBR010002481.1:0-15375 GCA_022817965.1 Solanum lycopersicoides
ATTATTCATGAGAGAATGAATATTTCAGGAATTACTCTGGATTTGAGTATGAACTTGTAATTATTTTGGAGTTTATGACCAATTTATATAGTTTTTCTTAAAATAAATTGTGTATTTACGTATTTTTCCCTAAAATTATTGAGATTAAACGGATCAAATTGGTCAACTCATGACCCAACACATGTTTAGCATGAGCCCAAGTCATTTAAACCCAAAATAAACTTGGACGGATCATGAGCCAACATGATTTCTATTTCACATATCTCTCATTTCAACCCAACCTATCCATTTGACATCCTTACTTACGTCCCATAAGAAATTTACGCCCAAAGTTAGATTAACACCCCAAATATCAAGATTTACGCCTTATTAAGGCTTTTACTATCATCATTATCACCATTCACTCCCACCCCACAATGCCTCAGTGGGTTTTTGCTACGCCTCGTCCTCAGGGCGCATGTAGGGGTTGAACTGCCTAATGAACCTTATTCGATAATTTTTTTTATTATTTATATATAATTAAAATATATATATATATATATATATATCAAATAAATATTGATCTTTCTTCGATTAATTTATATATTTACTTATTTAAGTTAAATTCTTTAACTCTGCCACTACTCGTCCTAAGGCTTGTGTCCCGCCTTTGAAGACACATCCAATCTTGTTAACTATCATAACAATAGCACCTAATATAGGTCTCTAAAGTCTTGTTTAGCACCTATATTTGACCATAAGCCCTCACCAATGTGAATAATCTATATCTAAAATGATAAGTTTGTGTATGATGTAGAATTAGTATATTCAATTTATATAAATTTAAATATTTAATTATACTCTTCAAAGTAATAAAAACATAAACACCAGATAATTAAAATTAAAAAACACGTTTACGCATTATATATAGAAAATAAAGCAAACACATAACTAAAAGAGCATGAACACCAACCTCTTCCCGGAATATAAATGATCCCTTCTCCGGCACTGAATTTAGCATCCATATCTGAATTATACCTTCGTATTAACTCAGCACTCACATTCATCGTCGCCGTCACATACGTCAAATTCTCCTCCGATCTCAAAGGATACGTTACAAAAAGCCCAAAATCTTCAGAAACATCTCTATCTCCACAAGAACAATTCACTACAACACTCAAATTCACACCAGTCGGAATACTATTCTCCGGGAATCTACTATTAAACCTCCTCAACATATCAACACTCGTCAAATCAGAGTAATTCGACACAATTCTACCATACGTATCCCCTGAATTAACCTCATATTGAAAATCATGCCCTAAAAATTCGCCGTCCTCCAAGCAATCACATCGAAAAGGTATGTTAATTCTAGTTCCGGCGATTACACTGTTGAGATTTGGGATTGTATCTCTGGTGTTGTAATCCATAATTTCTTGTCTAGTTTCGATATTGAATAAATTAGCGATGTAAGTGAGATCTGTTCCTCGCCATACGTAGAATGAAGCTAAACCTAAATCGCAACCTCTGTTGCACTGAGAGTTAACTGGTAATGGAACAGAGGATAAGTAAATTAGTATAAAGAAAAGGGATAAGTTCAACATAAAGTTTTTTGGGTTGGAATTCAAACATGGAAAATTTTTGATAGAATTTGATAATTTTGGGGATTTTTAGATGGTTTTTTTTTTTTTTTTTGATGAAGTTGGATTGAAAATAGTAAAATAATGACTGATTGAATTGAATGGGTATATAGGACTATTGTTTTTTACATTCTAGATATTATACTGCTGCACTAGTCCTCTATTTCATATTATTTGACTAGTATAACTCTAAATAAAAGCTTGTATTATGGTTGTTGAATATAATGAATTTTGTGTTAATGAAAAATAAGTATAGTTAATAATAACAGTAAATTAGAAATTAAGTGATAAATTATTTTTCGAATTTTTAAAATATTGAGTGATATGATACAGTGAATGAGAGTTGTTTCTCCCCCTAATCATAGGTCTCGCATTCGAACTCTGAATATGATGAAAAAATTCTTGATACGGAGAGATTTCCTCTAAAGGGCCCCTTATGTAGCGACAAAATCCAGATAGATGGATTCTAATTCTATTTTTAATATAATGATAAATAAAAATAGATTAAAGAAATAAAAAGGAAATAAACTATTTTTAGTACATTACTTTCCATTTTGATTTTATTCGTTGTGGAAAACAATGAAGGAATTATGTCATCAAACACTCGGAGGGTAATAAAAGCATCAACCTAACTAATAGGATTGTAATAACTACTAAGTACTTTTTTATCTTTAATCAGAAATATCAGTTTTGGGTTGTTGTGATTATTTAAAATCACCTTTATTTGAAAGTGTTCTATTATTCTTGACATAAGTTCAGATTTAGCCGAACTCTAAATGTAATAGCGAACACCGATTGAGAGGGGGAAAAAAAAAAACATCAACATGGCAGTCTTATATGGTGGCTTTTTTCCTTTTTTTTCTTCAAATTATACCGCGGTCATCGTAGTGTTTAATAATTGCAATTCTAAACCATTGGATCGATAGAAATTTGAATCGAAGCCCTTGATCACTCCACCAAAGTCAAATTTTACTACTTTAATTTCTGATATTTCATTTGAGGAAAATAACTTTTTTGCCTCATGTGATTATGTTAGTTGGATTTGCTCTCCCTCCATTGTTCAATAAAAATGAATAAGAAATTTATGAAATTATGATAATTAGAACTATTTTTTTTTATGTCATAGTTATAACTATTACAAGAAAAACAGTATCCTTCGACTTCGAAAGAAGCAACGAAATAATGACAAAAACAAACAAGAAAAAGGGTATAATTAACTTCTATTAAAATCCTTTTTCTACTCCATGACATGTGAATGTTGGCTTGAGAAGTTTAATTTGTTAGGCAAAATGAAATTTTGTTCTTTATATTTGTCTTTTTTTTCCTCTCATTTGGATAATAATTCTGGCATGTAAAAGAACGTTTTTTAAAAGAATCCAATATAGAGAGAATTGATCTTTTAAACCATTTGCAAATTGTAGAGATTTATACCTAAGAACTTTGAAAACCTACTTTTTCTGATCATTTTTTTAAGTGGTCAAGAGATCTTAATTCCTTTTAAAATAAAATAAAAATTTATCAGTCAATTCAGCACCTCAATACACATGATAAAGTGTTCCTATTAGATACTTTTAGCTTAAATTTTCAAAAAAAAAATTAAGTTAAGATATATCATGAGCTTTCTTAACTATTTATATTAGTCTTAAAAAGTTATAAATCTCGAGTTTGTTCCAATTGAGTTTGATGTGTTTAATTAAATACCTCACGCAAACAATTAAACTAATTTACGAAAGGTGCTTATTTTCCCTTTTTTGTATAGTTTTTTTTTTTACTGAGGTACTGTTCATGTAATTTACAAAATACACCCTTTCAATATCTTGAATGACATATTTACTTTTGTTTTCATATTTCCAAATCAAAGAGTTGGTCCACATAACTTTAATAAATAATATTTAAAGACTATTTAGAAATTAAAGTTGAAAATAATCAAGCATAAGTCTTTAAATTTACTCCATTTGTCAATCCTTTGTATTATTTATTTATTTCATTTATTGTCTTGTCTCTTAAAAGGAATACTTTTCAAGGTCCTCTAATTTGAATTTTCAGTTTTGACGAGTCTAGGATGTTGTCGTTTCTTGATTTCACATGTTCAACTTTTCACAAAATGGAAAATGTCTAATATTCCCTTAGCTCATTTTTATTTGTTACATTTAGAATTAAAACATTAATTAAGAAAATAATGATAGATATAATTATTTTATTAAACTATTGTTATATTATCTTGAAAATAATTTGGAAAATATATAATTAGTGCTTCACGTAAACGTGAAAAAAAAGAAATCTTAATATGTTAAAGTGACAAATAAAAGTAAAAATCTATTTTAAATAACAGACAAGTAAAAATAAATCGAGGAAGTAACTTGTTTGGCCAGGGTTTTGAGAGATAAAAAAAATGCTCATTCGAAAAAAAGTGAAGTGTGGCCAATTTTTTTGGGAGAAAAGAAATGTTTCAGGGCTTTGTCTCTGCTTTATAATTAGTTTAATTTGAGCTTTATATCAGAACAACCAAGAATTATCATACCAAAATGAATAGATTTAGGGCGGGTGGGGGTAAAATAATATTGTGATATATTAATGTAATTGTTAAAAATTTTAAAATGTCAATATTTTGACATTTAATAGGTTTCCTTAGTCACACTTAATATTTATCTATAATGTCAATATTTTAATTTGTTATGTATTTGATTTATTTATTTTTTATTTGCTTGATTTTTTTAAAATTATTTAGAAAGGAGAAAATCAAGGGAGATAATATTTTTTTAAAAGGAACATATCACTTAAAATTCTCGTCAGTTACAATTTCTTGAAAATTTCCTTTTTCATTCGATTGAATCAACTTTTCTTTTTATTATGTTTTCATTATAATTGTATACCAATAATTTTTATATTTTATGTGTTCAATTTATCATTCAAATTAAATTGATTTTTTTCTGAAAACTACAAATTGAATTTTAGTGATCAAAATTGTATTACATGATTGCCAAATATTTTTTTTTATTTGTATTATAAAAAATATTACTGATTGTATCTCAATATAATCTAATCATTATATATGAATATGATTTACGAAAGAATACAAGATTTTGGTAAAAATAAATGGAATACATAGTGGAATAATACAATCTGTTGAAAAAGAATACAATATTCTAAAAAAATAAATACAAATTAACTATGAAAGAAATAGGGATACAAGATTCTGAAAAACAAAAAGCATACATATTGAAAATAATATAATCTATTGAGGAAAGATACAATATTTTAAAAATAAATACAAATTGACTATTAAAAAATAAGATACATTTATGCTTAATAAATACATTTCATTTGACATACATATGACTAAAAAAGAAATAAAATATTCTTAGTAATGACTACAGACTAAAACAGAAATACAATATTCTTATTAAAAATATAAATAATGAGTAAAAGAAAAATAACTGACAAACAATAATTAGGGTAAACAACACTTTTAGTCCCTATGTTAAGGCTAATTTCTTATTTTAGTCCTTGTGTTATTTAACTTAGCACTATTAACCTTTAATTATATCAAGTGAGTGATTTTAATCCTTCAATTAACATATCCAAAAAAATTAACAGAGATTTCACTACTAAATGGGGTAATTCGGATATTTTAACGTAATTGCTTGATAAAACAGAAAACTTTTTAAAAAAATATCATTCGTTGCATAATTTATCGTTCGTCGGTGTGAGAGGGAGGGTTAATGCCTATCAAGTTGGTTTTTGAAATTGTAGCTCAAATCGACGAGCTTGTTCTTCTAGATAGAGATAGGGAAGACTTAGCTTGTTCTTCAAAGAGAGAGAATTGAAAAGGAAATATCCGAACTACCCCCTTTAGCAGTGAACTCTCTGTTAATTTTTTTTGAATCTGCAAGTTGAAGGACTAAAATCACTTACTTGATATAATTGAAGGTTAATAATGCTAAGTTAGATAACACGAGGACTAAAATAAGAATATAGTCTTAACAGAGGGACTAAAAATGTCGTTTTCCCCAATAATTAATATGAATATTATTTTGGTATGAATACAACTTTGCAACATTCTTCTCTTGTTCTCTCTTTATTATTCGTCTTCTATACTCCTTTTTCCTGATTTTTTCACCAAACCCATATATGAATATGTGTTCACTTTTGTATTAGTAATCCTATAAAGCAAAATTTGAAATTATTAAATATGAATGTATAAAAAATCAAATAATATATTATGTATGAATGCTAATAATAGATTACTACAAATTACAATCTACTAAATCTCCAACATGAAAACAAATCACAAAAAATCGAAAAAGTGTTTAAAATACTAAAAGTCTTAGATGCATAAATATTTGATAAGTATGTTAACAAACTCACATAAAAATTGAAAAATGACGGAAACTCTGTAATACATACAATCCAAAATTCAACATAATTTATGATTTTAAAAATAAAATCTCATAAAATCTCGCAAAATAAATGATGACTTCGAACATACCTTTATCGATTGAGAGATTTCTTGAAGATGAATTTGAATAATTAGTTCTTCTTCAACAATGAAGGAGAGAATAATGGTGAAAATTTGATGAAAGAGAAAAAAAATTGAAAACATGGAAGATGGAAAATAAAAATAAATTTAATGGTATTAAAATCTAGAAAGAAGTCTAAATGGGTAGTGAATGTATTTTGGACTGTTTTGAGAAATAAAAGGAAAGACAAATAAAGGTAATTGGATATAATTTATTTTCTAAAATAGTGACATTTTGACATTTTAAATAATTATTTTAAAATATAGATGTTTTTACTAATTAAGTTAGGAATTGTGACTACTTTGCTAAGTAATTATAATTTCGTTTTCGAATTATTGATAGCTTTAAAAATATATTTTTAATTAGCTAATTAAATTTAGATACATCCTTAATCTGCCACACGACATAGCAAATCATCACAAACACCTATAAAAGCATGAATCTCTTAAATTATAAAAGGCCAAGAGAAAGTATTAAAAACACCCTTAAATTTGATTTATGTGTTTATTTGAAGTTGAAAAATTCATTACAGGTGAATAAGCTATGACATAGTATGATGAAATTTCGAACTTCTACGTGCAAAACTCCAACACCATATATGTTTTTAAAAAGATAGAGTAAAGGGTTAAAAATATATTTAAATTATCTCAATTTTTTGAGTTTCATATCTAAATTATTGAGAGTATAAGTAAGTTTTCTACATGAACTATCACACAATAGTTAGTGGAACACACCTCAATTAATTTATAATGGTGTGTGAACATTGTCTTTTTTGTTTAAAAATTCAAATCTTGTGGAAAAATAATTTTACTATAACAAATCTAAATAAATTAATATTAGGTTAAACTTTGGGTTAAAGATTAAAACTATCAGTGTATAAATTAATTTATTTCCACTGAGACATTCATCATATCATATTCTTCTCCATCTTCTTAGCTCTGGCATCATCTCTGTTGTAGCATCGATATTTTTTATTTGAAAGAGAAGAGTTTAGGGCAATTTAAAAAAAGCCAATTAAAAATATATTAAAAAAATTAATGTGACGGCATATAGAGTTGTTACATATGTTAAGGGGTCGTTTCATAGAGTGTATTAGAAAAAACAATGCATGTATTATCTTATGTATTACTAGTCACTTGTTTGGTACTCTTTTTCAACCTATGTATAACTAGTGTTTGCATTAGTTATACACTCTATTGTGTATTTAGATGTGTATCTAATACCATGGATTTCTAGGTAGGCAAAAGACATAAATTATATCACCAAAAGTCAGTTACACGCTTATACTATTGTGATGACATATTACATACCTGAATTACTCAAAAGTGGATTTATTTCAACCCTGACGCACATACGATCAATCACATTATGAGAAAGTGTTTCACACTCATGCCACGTCATCACCATGGCACTGCCACATCAGTAATTACTTCAGATTTTTTTTAAAAATAATCCATGTCACCCAATTTCTTCTTCTTCCTTATACACCATCAAACCCACCATTAAATTACTACCATTGTTGCTATTGTCATCAAATTCACTTCTCCACCACCATAGATTTTCACCACCCATAATCAAATTCACCGTCAGAATCTTCTCACAATCATTATCATCATAAAAAATCGATAACAAATATCATAAATTTAACTAATTAATTGACCATTAAAATCATATCGCTATCATTGAAATTCATCACAATTAGGGATGTGTATCGGCCAGTTCGATTTGATTTTGAGGTTTATCGGGTTGGTTTATTAGTTATCGGTTTGTAGAGATGCTAAACCGTTAAAGAACCATTAAGATATTGACTTATCAGTTATTGGTTTATCGGTATTTGATCGTTATCGTTCGGTTATCGGTTTAACCGTTAAGATTTGACACAAAAGAAAAAACATTGAAAATCACTTAGCAACAAGGTGACAAACCAAATAAACATGCACTTGAGTTCACAAGTTACATCTTTCTCAAAAGCAAACACTTTTACATTGTAGAATAATCAAGAGTTTGAGACAATCAAAAACAAAAGTAGGAAATTAAACTCTAAGTCGAGGACTTTATATACAAAATGGTATAAATATAATTATTTAATTTACTATCGGGTTATCGGTTAACCCGTTAAGAAAAAACTTCAAACCGTTAAGAACCAATAACCCGATAACAAAAACAAATCAAAGCCGTTATCAAAATCACTAAATCAATAACCCAATACTATAAACCAATAACTTTTTTATCGGTTTGACTTATCGGTTTCGGTTCGATTTTGAACAGCCATAATCACAATCATAATCATAAATTCACCATCCACATCAAAATCACGAGTTTCATTGTCATTATCGAAATTAAAAGTCATACCACCACTAATTTTTCACCCATCACCAAAGCCACCACAAAAAATTATCACAATATACAAATTTCAATTAAGCTCAAAGAGGAAAATTGTGAAAAGTTGCAATATTTTAATTGTAAAGATTTTAGTCGGACAATTGAAAAATTAGTGCTTGATTTACTATTACTAATTTTGAAATAAATCTAGATAGAATTTTTATAAGAGAGAAGAAGGATCTATGAACATAGATTAAAAAATGAAATTTCGTGCATAAACCCAAAAAAAAATTACAAAAAAAAAGGCAGATCTGATTTTTTTTATATTTCAAATGCTCACAATCAACAAAAAGACACAAAAATAAAATGAATAATCTGTTTTGACTTGACGAATTTGATATGAAAATAGTGTTCGTGATAAGAAAAAAATGGAGGAAAAAGAAAGGTAGGGTAAGGTGAAGGAGGTGGGTGGTGGTGGAAAAAAATTTGTCATTTTTTTTACTCAGACGCGTTTTTTTTATTTTTTATTTAATTTTATTTCCATGTCAGCTTCAATGGTGGTTTTAAATTCACTTTTGAGTAGTATAAATGTGTAATAGGTCGCTTCAATAGTTTAAGCGTGTAACTGACTTTTCGGTACAACTTCAAGGGTGAATCTATGCCTTTTCCCTTCTAGGTATTAGCAATGCAATGGTTTTAATGCATGCATTAAAATGATAAATGACTCAATTGTCCCTCAAAACCTTCTTTTACATCTTTTTACCATAAAGTGGAGGGTATCTTTGTAATAATTTTTTAAATGCAATATATATCTATTTATAATGCTCAAACCAAACAATACATTAAAATAATTTATGTATAATTAATGCACGCATAACTAATACACATGCATTACTAATGCAAGCATAACTAATACACTTTATTTAGCATTATTCTTATAAACCCTAACAAACGACCCCAAGTGGACGAAAATTTTATGGACAAACACACCTAGAAGCATTTTTAGACAGACATTTGATGTAGTCAACATCAGAGTGTGTTTGCTAATAACCATTGAGTGATAGTTTGAATTAAAAAACTCACACTTTTAATAATTTATGTATGGAACTCACTAAAGTGGGATACTTTAAATATTCTTTTGATTTTTAACTCAATTTTCTTTATGTGAATATCCAACAAGATAAAGATATTAGGGGTGTACGAAACCAAATCAAAAATCGAATCAAATCGCAAATCGAGTCAATTCGGAAAAAAATCCCGACTAGTGATTTGGTTGACTTGGTTTGGTATTGGGAAAAAATCTGACTATATTTGGGTTTGGTTTGGTTTGGTTTTAACTAAAAAAATCAACCCGAGACTAAACCAATCCGACATTACATATGTTATTTTAAAGTTTATTTTATACATAAAAATATTTACTTTGATATAATTTTACTATTTCATAGTTTTATCTTTTAATAATTTCAAGTTTAAAACTTAAAATTCGGAATGGTCCAATACAGATTATAGTTCATATATGTTGATAATTATAATAAAACTTAAATCATAATCAAATTAATACTAATGCAAAAAAGAAAATCAATTCAACACTAAGAATGACAATAATATTGAATATTTGTTCTTTAGTTTTACATTGGTTTAGATAATTAAAATACATAATCTAATTTTAATTTTCCTTATTTAGTATTGTAACTAATACTTATTAAACTTATTTTAGCACGACTTAGTACTTTTAAATTATGATCATTTTCATTATGACTTTACAATATTTATTTTATATGATGATTTAATTTCATAATCATTTTTTAATTGAATATTTTTGTGTCATCATTACTCATCTCATATTTTGTGTTATTTTTTTAAGAAACACCTTAGATGATTGTATTTTGGTTGGACTAAAGAAATATTTGAAGCACAAGTTAATTATATGTTCGTATGCAAACTTTATCGAAAAAATCCAAAGATCTGGAAAAAGTATCGAGGTTTATTTTGATTTAAAAATTTAAAAATTCGACACAATAATTTGGTTTGGTATTTGAAAAATCCAAACCAATCTGAGGTTGAAAACCCCGAAAAAATCCAAATTTTATTAGTTTGGATTGGTTCATAAATTTAAAATTTTTATATAAATAGTTTAGTTTGATATTTGAAAAATCCGAACTAACTGAGTCATGTACACCCCTACAAGATATAATGAAATTTCTAAGTGATTTTCTTTGATGGAGTACTATTAAGATAGTTTACGATTTGTGGTAAGTTTTCAAGAGAATAAGTTATCGGAAGCAAAGTGATTACAATTCAAACAATATCATCACAAGTTTGAATTGTAATTATATTCTTTTATTATCATTTAGTTGAGCGGTCATTGTTTCTTGATAATCAATAGAAAATTAATTAGGAAATAAGAAGAAATTGTCTTCTGATTTTATTTATTTCTGCCACGAAACTCTTATGGACACCGTCTATTATTTCATAGTAATTTATCTAGTTTTATCGAACAATTAATGGTGTCCATCAATTTTAATTTAAATAAATATCTTTTTTGGTTACGATTTGAATTTATACCTCAGTTGAGACACGATATTTGAAATCACGAGTGAGTGGGATAGTTTTTGGCTTAATGTATCAAGTATCAACCATATCATATGAAATTAATCAGGAAGTTTGAAACATATTCTTAACATAAGACTGAATTGTACGAGGCAATAGATTCATGAGCCTTATACATTATTCTACTATTTGAAAATATAAGTATGTCGGGACATGGCCCACAACCACCACAAACCCAAAGATTACTTAATAGAATTCTAGAATTCTAAATCCATAGGGTCTCCAAATGAGGAGGAATCACAAAATGTTAACTGAAAATATTGCAATCTCACTAGCCACGAATCTAAGTACGGACGTTAAATTCTACATCATAAAAGAATGGAGCACAAGAAAGGTATGCGTCAGTACGTAAAATGTACTGAATATATAAAGAACACTAACATAATCATAATTTTTGGGCATATCTAGGAAGTACATTGGAATAATGTTTCCAAAATCATGCATAAGAAACAAACTGCAGAGAAAACAGTCAAAACAATTAGAGTTAATGCAATACATATATTAGGAATTGAGGATGAGTCTAATTTAATAGTCTTACATGACCACATACATAACATATCATATTAAAATGAACCACATACACTTAAAAACATATTATAAAAATGGAGAATTTGAGAATATACGTCATTTGAGCTCAAGACGCTCAACTTATAATCCCAGTTGGATGGATTGCCCTGTACCTTGCCAAAATATAGAACTGTATCTTATCATATGAGGATCCAGTGATTTGAGACTCTCGATGAAACATAATTCTACGTTGGTGCGTAGTTATGGAAAAATTACTAGACCATCTTTTTTTCAAATATGTTGGTAAAAAAGGAGCGCAAAATTTTTAGTTTAAAGTGATTGAGACTACTAGAAATTTCCCATAGTGTTCGTCGATTATTTTTAGCATGTAGTTATTTATGTTCCATCGATCTTTTGTTCAAAATATTGATTATCGTTGAAAAGTAGCGTCTCTCCACTAACTACTATTCCCTCGTTAAAAATATTTGTTATGTTTTATTTTATTAAAGTCAAACTATATGAATTTTGATTAATATTTGATATATATTTTTTCAATCATATTGATATGGAAAAATTGCATCTTATAGTAATTTTCTTATAGTTTTTAAACATCTAAATCAATAATTTTAAAATATTAAATTGATATAAATTAATTTAATATTAAAAATTAGTTAAATTAATTCTCGAGAAATAAAACATGATAACTAATATGAGATCGATGGAGGGGTCGCTAGCACTCTTGAGTTCGAAATCAACAGAAGCTCAGGATGATTAACAAGGTCAACTATGATAATAATTGTGTGTTATTACTAATTAATTTTCTTTGAGATGTTATTCTCCAAAATAAATTTTTTAAGAGGGTATGAATACTTTGGTTGAAATGAGCAAATCAAATATATATATATATATATATATATATATATATAAAGGAGAACCATAGATAAGGTGATGTGACATCTCTCTATGGCCTTCATTTGTATTTAGCTTTTTTTTTTTTTTTTTTGCTTTTTTAAAAAAAAAAATTAATTATTATATCATAAAAAAAAAACTTAAATTTGTTACAAATAGGAAAAATTACATGAATTGATATATTTTAATAAATAATTATTGATTTTAGCAATACTTTTTATTTATTACCATTTATAGCAGTACTATGTTAAGTCTGCAATATGTATTAAAAGTGAATTATGTATGCAATATATATGAATTATATAAGAACTATAATTATTTTTTAAAATATATTATGTTTGTTTGGTAAAAATTTGACACATTGTATTGTAAGTGAATTAAAATGTATGATAAATGAATTATTTATCATTAAAATTTATATTATATTTGAATAAAAAATTGTTCTTTATAATTTGAATTAAACTTATATTATAAATGAATTAAAAGTGATCAAGTGAAAAATAAATATTATTGCTATAAATGGTAAATATTTTTTTATTATAGTATATTTTATTAAGAGAGGATCATTTATAACAAAAACTCTTCATATTTTTTTATTTATTTATCTCACTTATAATAAAATGAAAAACATAATTTATTTATTTTTGACTTTTTTAATTTAAATTAATTATTTTATTGTAAAAATATATTACTTATTTATGCAAATAAATATTTTATTAATATAGAAACATTTATAAAATAAAAAAAAACTCAATATTTTTTTCTATTTGTTTATCTCACTTTTAATCATGAAATCATAATAAAGTTTTTTTTTTACATTTTAAGTATTTTTATTTTAATTTTTTAATTTATTCACTAGGAGTTACTACCCATGACTTGCCCCTCTTTAATTTTTACTTTTAATAATGGGAAAATACATAAAATCCCCTCTGAACTTGGCACGGAAACTCGCTTTAGTACTTAAATTACACGAATAATTATTTACCCCCCTAATCTCTTTTCAAGTGAATTAAAATACACCCAAATCGCTGACATGGCAAATCAAAAAAATTGAGGCGCGTAAAGAGTAAAAAAAAGGAAAAAAAAGAATGAGTGGACCCCAATTATTTTCATTTTATCCAATAATCTTTTTTTTCTTCATCTTCTTCATACCCTACCACCCCCAACCTTTAGTATCACCAACCCCAACCCCACCTCCCGTCCTTTCATCTTCCTCACACCCAGTTCACCCCTCCCGCCCTCATCCACCACTTGCACTACCCTTTCTTCTTCTTCGACACCCCCACCCCCAACGAATCCCACTCCTACCCTTTTATTTGTCTTCCAATCTCGGTGCTTCACACTTTTCTTCTTCTTCTTTTTTTTTGTTATACTTTTCATATTTTTTCTCCTTCAAGACAGATCCATCCCATCCTCATTTCCTTTAATTTCTATCAATAAATTCAAAAAATGTGATGAACAAGAAAAAATTGGAAAGTCATCAATTTGTTCTTGCTTCAAATTAATATTAGCATTTATGGCAAGGTTTGAATGTGATGAACTTGAAGCTATTTTCAATGAAACTCTACAAATTTTCATTTCAAATTAAATTTTTAGTAGTTATTATTTATTTGTTTTAATTTTGTTTCTTAAAAATTGAGTGTTCTTGTGAGATTGATTTTTTTGAGATTTTGAATCTCTTTCAATTGATTTTTTTTCTTATATTAATTCTTATTTTTGAGAATTTTTTTTACTTTCTAAAATTGTGAGTAAATAAAAAGAAACAAAAAAAGAATTAAAAATCAAAATTTAAATATGTGGAATGGGATGCTGATGTGGCAATGACGTGACGCTGATGTGGCGCTGACGTATCGATGACATGGCGCGTGTGAAATGCACTTGCCATTGTGAGACTGGTATTATTATATTAGGGTGTATTTTAATTCACTTGAAAAGAGATTAGGGGGGTAATAATTACCCGTGTAGTTTAAGTACTAAAGCGAGTTTTCGTACCAAGTTCAGGGGGGATTTTATGTATTTTCCCTTTAATAATATTCGTAACTTTCATAATTTTTATATCCATAACCTCCAAATTAAATTTGTAAGTTTATGATGTCTTATGGTATTCCTATATTTTGCCTATAAATTCATATTAGTTTCATGAAGATTCACATTCACAATTATCCGTTCTCTTTTCATCATATAGGTTTGATTTGTAACAAAAAAGAAGTACATGAAGGTAAGAAATATTTCATTGCAAATTTTTAATTTTTATTTCCTCTATTTTTGTCTATATAAATTCTTATTTGTTTTGTCAATGAAACTAACATGTAACAAAAAAAAGTACATTAAGTTAATAAATATATCATTCTCAAGTCCTTATTTTTTTATTTTTTTTTTGTCTATATAAATACAGATTTATTTTCATGAAGATTCACATACAAAGTTATAATTTCTCTTCTTCATCATACTTGTTTGTGAATTAACTAACATGTAACAAAAAAAAGGATATGAAGGTAATATATATTTCATTCTAAAGTCTTTCTTTTTATTTTTATGTACTTAGACATGCTTTCTTAATTTTTTTTATGTTTGTTTTATAATTTATCAAATAAGTATGATTAAAAAAATTTCTGTAATTCTTAACAATGTGTTGTCCATATGCAATTGCTCTTTCTAATATTTGGCTTTCCAGATATAATATAGTTTGATTATAATATTTGTTAGATTTCAAGAAATAATTATTATTTAGTATTGTTAGTACTATGAAAAGATTATATATAAATATATTGAATATAGTTCATATTTCGTTCTTTCTTTTGACATAATTATATTTAATTGGTATATGATTTTTATTATATAGTTGGTTGCATATAATAAAGAGTTTGACATACAGATCAAATATATGA
>JAJJBR010002481.1:16053-43356 GCA_022817965.1 Solanum lycopersicoides
TATTTGAACGGATCCCTTTGCAAAGGAAGAATAAAAGTACTTCCCTGCCCAAGTCTCTTTTGTCTTTCTCTCTTTCTCGTTTTGTACAAATGCAAATTGTATATAATTTCTCTCTTTCTCGTTTTATACAATTCGATTCATTTGTATATTCCCTGCCCAAGTCTCTTTTGCCTTTATCCCTTTCTCGTTTTATACAAATGCAAATTGTATATGATAGTCCTATACACTTATAATTATACAATTCATTTTATATACTTCATTTTATACAATTCTCTGGTCAAGTATCTTTCTCTTTCTCGTTTTATACTATTCGCTTCAATTGTATATGTATAGCGAATTATACATATATATTTTGTTATGGAGCACAATTATGTAAACTTTGATATAGCATACAAATATTAAATTTATGTTTGCTATATGTAAAAGTTGTCCAACAATAAACCTCCAATATAAGATGAATACCTAATTAATATGAGACAATTATTTTAATATGATAATTAACTAATATATATAGAACGAAGGGAGTATCATTTAAGAGTCTTTTGAAAAATCATATCGTTATTATATTGATGTAATTACTAGGATGGTAATGATGCAGTTTATTGAGACTTTTTTTAAGGTAATATAATTTTGAAAATGAACTAAAGCTGACATACTTTCTACTAAGGATATTAAAACACACATTTCAGTTAGTTAAGTTAATTATGTTTAGTCGATGAGAGTTTATCAATTAATGAGGAAATAAAAATGCTACAATTTTTAAGTGATCAATAACATTAACATATATATTTTAGGTCAAACCTTACTAGCAGTTAGGTTGTTTTCGATAAATTTTTAGCTTTAAAATAGAACATTTGCAAGTAGTTTGAAAAAAATAATATAGAAATGGGAGTAGTAATAACAATAATATAATGTGAAATGGACGTGTACACAACATACAACCAAAATAACAGTAATAACACAAAATAATGTAATAACTAAAGCATAAAAGAACATATTTGATAAATGAAGAACAAGAAACTACGAGAATAGTGATAATACTACTAGCTAGTAAGAAAGAAGGTCCAAGTATGACCACCAAACCTATCCCGCATGAGGATGAGAAAAATCTGGATTAATCTTCTACCCTAATTCACAACCTCTATATCCTTCTATTAATTAATTAAGGTCATACTCTTAGTAAGCTCAATATGTGTTATGTCTTGTCTAATCACCTCTCAAAACATTTTTCTTCAACCCTGAATCTCTCTCTCCTAATATTCGCTCATTATCAACCTCTCACACCTCCTTAATGATGTATCTACATTTTCTTCCTTACATGATTGCATCACTTCCCTCATCTTTGCAATCACACAGGTCTATTCTAAATCTCTTTACTTTTCTTTACCTCAACATCTTCATCCTCGTAACTTTCATTTTAGACATGTGAGGTCTTGGTTGGACAGTACTTTATCTCATATAACATAATCAATCTATTCGTCACTTTGTAGAATTTATCTTTAAGTTTTTGTGGCATTTTTTATCATACAAGACACTAGAGGCGAGTCCCTATTTTCCGGCCTATACCAAATGATGTATGACATCATCGTCGATCTCCCAATGAATACTATATATAAATCTCTTGAGACCGTAAATATTTTATAGCTCGATAAATACTATATATAAGTTCCATTTCTTCTCCCTATACTTCTCTAGCAGTCGATCTCCTCACAAGGTGAATGACTTTTTTGTGGTATAGATCGTTACAATATAAATTCAAACTGATTCTCGAAAATAGATCCACCCCTCACCACCTTCATCCCTATCACCCTCCCTCACACTTTCACATAGTGCCTCAACAGTTTATTGCCCCTATACTTGTTGCAATTCTGATTATCATTTTTGTTCTTGTACAAAAGAACTCATTACACTATACCTCCATTCTTAAAACAACTAATTGTGCTAAAAATAATATTGCCTCCATTCAATATTATATGATGTATTTAACTTGACATAGAATTTAAAATAAAAATAAATTATATATACATATATATAAATTAAGGTAGAAGGAATATTAAAATTAAAACAACTCAATCAGCCTACTTCAAGCCTATCATGCCTATAACTTTTTGGATGATCAAATTATGTAAATATTTCTTAATTGCTCTGTCAGGAATTCTTTTATATACTGATTTGGTATCAATGTGTATACACATATATGGGAAGAGATTAGTGTGTGAGTAGGGCATGCAGAAATTAAAGGTGCAGGTTAACCGCCCCACTTTGATAGTATTTTGTCCGTTCCTAATTACTTGTTTACTTTTGAGTTGATATATCTATTACAAAATAATAACTAGCATCATAAATTTATTATTTTACTCATATTAATTTTGAAGTAGATAAATTAAAAAAAAAAATTATAGATATAAATAATTTGTCATTTATTAATTTATTAAAATTGAAAAATAATTAAAAATAAAAAATAGATAAATAATTAGAGTCAGAGGAAATAATAAATTTTGTGGAAGCAATTATAAGAGAGTTGAACAAAGAGATTTGTAATGATATCAAAGTCAATTTAAGCATCCCAATTTTAAACCCACCAAGCCACTTTACTGCATTCTCAGACTCTCACGACACTCAAATAGTATTCCCTCACAATTGGAAACTCTCGCCCATTGTGAACATGACGGAAAAGTCGGGGATACAGTAATTTTTTAATATCGAAAGGTAAAAAAAATATATTTAAAGTGAGTAATTTATGTGTTTTTAAGTTAAAATAATTTTAAAGATCGAAATGATTTAATAAATATTTATACTTGTATCATGTATGATTTCATATTTTGTATCTTTGTACTTAACTTTTTACTTACTAAATCTTTAATTCTGAATAAGTAAAGGAGAAAAAAAAAATAATAACATGAAAGTTAAATTGAATAAATTACTTTTGAATTGTGATTTTTTCAGTTTTATATTTTGAATCTTAATTCAATGAAAGTATCATAAAAGTATTAAATTAATATGTACTTAAAAAGAGAAAGTTCGTACATAGGTAGGTTGTGCACTAATAGCTATCACGAACTGCCTTAGGCGGTGCCTTAATTAATCGCACATAAAGATTATATTGAGTGATGAAGTCAAAAAATTCATTTAAAAATATAAAATAAATAAAATAAGTAGAGCCAAAATATTATACATATAGATAAAATAATTTTTTTTATCTAATTGTATCTGTAATTTTCAAATAAATATATGTCATTTGAGCCCCCTTTTAACCGCTATTAATTATAAGATGGCTCCACTGAGACGTTATGTAATTAAGCAAAAGAGTAGGGAATTAAATGATAGGTATAAGAAGATCTAACTCTAGGGCTGGGAATAAATATAAAAAATAATTGGATCGAATTAATTCGATTCATCAATTTGGGTAAAAAATAATTCGCTAGTTTAATTCGATGTTTGATTTAAAGATGACAATTTTTAAATGCACCAAAAAGTCCAGATTTTGGTAAAAATGTTTTTTTTTTTTAAATAATGTAATTAATTCCATCACTTACTTATACCAAACCACATCTATTGACTGCTGCAGTGGTGCTCGTTTTAAACATGCTTGTTCCTGTTTGTATATTGGCCTGCTACTAGGGGCGGAGTTAGAGCGTGAACTGTGAATTTAATCGAATTTAGTAGTTTTAATTTAAAGTTTGTATTTATCGCATATTTTATTGAATATGTATATAATACTAATTTAGAATTCAATAAGTTAAAAAAATTCAAAACTAAGAATTCATAAGCTTCAAATCTTGACTCGTATTTTCCTACTTGCATGTGTTGTGGTCAACAAATTTTGGAGCACTTACACAAAGTGTTCAAAAACTTCAAAATATTGTTTTGCTTAGATTCGCTCACGATTTGAATAAGATTCGATACAAATAGAAAAATCAGATCAAATCGATAAAATAAAATTGATTTTTTTGGGTTTGAATGATTTGATTTGATTTTAGATTTTTGGAAATCGTTAGTATTTGATTTGGTTATATTTTATTAAAAAAAAACCGATGAAATAATCGAACGAAACCGATAAATCATATACATATATTTTATTAATATACATACTTAATATATTATTTTTATAAACAATTTTAAAGATCTTTATATATTTTTTCATTAAAATTTCTTTATAATTTACTTATTGAAAGCAAAAATGTCAAAGGTGAAAACATTTATCTTATTAATTTCATGTATATGAGTGGTAATAACAATTCTCTGTGGGATTAAAAATGTTATTGTACCTTCTTTCTAGGCCAATATAGTGAATTTTAAAGCTTTATTGATAATAATTAATTCAGTGATCGAAACTTCGGTAATTTAAGTCATTCTAACTATTTTTCTTTTTGAATAGACAGTTGTTACTTTTTCACATTTTGAATGAATTATTTCTTTTATTTTTGCGTATGGTTAATAATCGAAGAATCGACCAAAATCAAACCGAAACCGATAACCACCAAACTGATAAATGTATATTAGATTTGGTTTTATTTGATTTTGATAATTTAAAGCCAATTAAATTGATTAATTTTAATTTTGACCAATAACCGATCAAAACCGATCCGTGAACAACTCTAAGTTTTGCTGCCTGCATATTGCGTTTGTTATGGTGTTATGATTTATGTACTATATGTATGAAATTATATCGGTAATTTGGTGATTGTTATGTTATTTAAGGGCATATCGAAAATATCATTTTAAAAAAATTGAATTGAATTAAATTAAACTAATTTAATTTGATGTTTGATATATATATTTCTCATAATTGAAAATCAAACAGAGAATTCGATCAATTCTTACTTAACTCTGATATTATTGGTTGGAATCAACCTATAAGACGAAATTCATCATCTTTCTAGAAATTTATTATGCTAAAAATTCATAGAAAAAAATTATGAATAGTAATATTAGAAATAAGAAAAAAAACATTCACTTTACCTAAAAATTAATGTAGCTCATGTTGAAAATAGTCCTTTATTTTTTATTTTATTTTTTTCTAATTAGAGTCTATTCTTTTGTCTTACTTATGTAAATAAGAAACTATTTTTTCTTCAAATAATTCACACTATGTTATTTTATCTTTTTAAATATTTTTACTCTTTTAATTTTAATATCTTTTGATTAAAAATAAAAAAAATCTCAGTTTATTTTAAAATAAACAAAATATTATAAATTTTTTAAAATTCTGATCAAATTCTAATCAAATATTCTAATCATCTAGCATTATCTTTTTTACTACTCTTTATCCTCGTGGGTTCTTTTCATTTATTCTTTTTAGTCTTACCTCAAAAACTAAATGTCCTTTATCATTGTGTAAAATAAATAAATTCTATGTCTTATAGTGAATTGTCATTAAAATAAATAAATTATATGTCTTATAGTGAATTTGCAAGGCAAAATGGGTCAATTTACTCCTTTGCGCGTGAGATATAGGTGAGCCCTAGTCTAAAATCTTCCTTCGGGTGCATGTATTTTGGTCCGGTCTCACTCCTTTTGGTGAAATGTACTTATTAGATAGGTGAGCCCTAGTCTAAAATTATATATTCTTTTAGTTTTGATTTGTTTGTACATTTTTATTTGATATAATTTTTTCAGAAAAGTAAGATAACAAATTGAAACGGAGTCATGTAGGATTGAGTACTATCCATTTTGGACATGCCGAATGAAGTAGCAATATAAAAAGGGCAACTTTCATATATAACAAACATAAAATTCATATTTGTATGCTATAGCAAAGTTTGCATAATTATGCTCCATAGCAAACTTATATATATATGATTCGTTATACATATACAATTGAAGCGAATAATATAAAACGAATTGTATAAAACGAGAAAGAGAGAAATTATATACAATTTGAATTGTATAAAACGAGAAAGAGAGAAATTATATACAATTTGAATTGTATAAAACGAGAAAGAGAGAAATTATATACAATTTGAATTTGTATAAAACGAGAAAGAGAGAAAGGCAAAAAGAGACTTGTGCGGGGAATATACAATTGAATCGAATTGTATAAACGAAAAAGAGAGAAATTATATACAATTTGAATTTGTATAAAACGAGAAAGACAAAAGAGACTTGGACAGGAAAAATTGTATTGTATAATTATAAGTGTATAGGACGAAGATATATGTATTTGCATGCGTTTTTATAATTTTCTCTCGCTTTATACAATTAGAAACACTATTTATACAATTCTATTGTATAAAGCAAGAGAGACGAGCGACAGGAAGCGAGCGAGAGAGGGAGAGTGGCGAGCGAGAATATGAGGGAGAGAGGGACTGACAAACAGTTTGCTATGGAACACAAATAAATCAAAGGGTAGCTACTATATTTATTTTATATTATTAGTTTGTCATTCTATACAATTATCCCATATAAATATCATTTTTGCATAGTAAAAAGGTAAAATTAGAGAAAACACATAAAAAAATCCTCCTGATTTTGGCCCGATAATTTACTTTAACATTTAAACTATACGGGTATTTAAATACCCTTCTTTAACATTTTTGAAGTGAATTGTTTTCAACTTTTCAAACACCAACCTAGTGCATTTGTTGATACAGCTTTCTTTGGCGCGTTAATCATCTTATTTACCATTTATTTTTAAAAAAAAAAAACATTTTATCCCTCCAACTGTAATATCTAACCAACTATCCATTTGAAGAACAATCTCACCTTTAAAGAACTCCTAATTTATTCTTCTCCCTCACCAGCTCAATCATCCGATAATGAAGACCTAATTTATTATCTTTTTCTTGATTCATCTCAAATCTTAGCTCTTTAAACCTAAAAGTTGAATATTTAAAGAAATAATCGTTCTTCGAGAAAAGGTAAAATTCAAACTTTAGGCCAAACCTAAACTTAATCAAATGCTACAACCATCCAAACGCAAATTTCTAACCCCGTAACTTTGTTTTCGTCGATAGACACGATAAATTTGAAAAGAAAATCCCTTTCACGATATGTGTTGAAGATCCCTTCACAATAAGGTCAAATTAGCTAGGTTTAGTTTTAGAATGACAATCAGATTTGAGATTTAGAGATTTGTTTAAAAATGGTCGGGTCTTATTTTGGGAACAGATGAGCTATATATAACAGGTAAATTATTTTTTTTTAAATACACTTGGGGACGTGGACGAATGAAAACACTTGTGCCTAACAATGCCCCTGCCTTCAACTGGAGGGTCGAAAAAAATTTACTTAAAAGATGTTAAGAAGGTATTTAAACACCCATATAGTTTAAGTGCTAAATGAAGTTATCGAGCCAAGTTAAAAAAGTTTTTTTATGTGTCTATTTAACATTTTTTCCTAATATAGAATTAGGGATAAGGTACAAGTACCTTCTAGACTATGCTTGAAATCTCAGTGACACACTAAACAAAAATCTTATTATCCATTTGAACTCATTTCCTTTGTAATTTTGTACACCTTTTTTACTTACGTAATATTCAAATATCTGTCACGCGCCTCAATTGCGTGGGGTAAAGGAATGTGCCACATAAGTCAAAAAGTGTACAAAATTACAAAATAAAAAATAAAAAAAATTTAGAAGGATAATAAAACCTTAGTTTAATTAAGATGTGTCTCTAAAATTTTGATCATAATCTAAAAGGTACTTGTGCCTTATCTCATAAAATCATAAATCATTCCACGTCACATAAAGTGAGGAGACTTCATCATTGTAATAAAAATTGTTAAAGTTTTCAAGTATTATTTTTGTCAATCTTGTAATATTTCTTGAGTGAAATCATTTTTTACCTCTAACTTTGCTTTTAAAAATAAATATTTATTCCAATTTAAACAATACATATTCTTTCCTTTTATCTCAACTTTAAAAAAAATTGTACCTATTTTGCCCTCTAAACTAACACTCTTTAGATCTTTTAACTTTTTATATATTATGATTATCTTTGTATGATCTATATTATGGACTTATAAATAGAACAAAAGAATCTAATTTATGAAGTAAAAGAAAGGTGAAAGATAGTTGAAGGGATATTATTATTCAATATTGAAATATAAGGACTATTTTAATCAAGGTTCAAACTTCAGGGAATATTTTAGCCCTTTTCTCTCACTTTAATTTAAAGTGGCTTCTAATAATTTTATTTACTTTGTAAAAAATGCATAAATTTGAGTTACTTTATTTGAATAATTTTATCAAATTGAGTAATCGTATGAGAAACCGACTCTAATTAGTTAAGCTCATACTCCTTAATAATGATAAAACACATAATCCAATTCCATGAGCTATAAAGAGTAGCTCGGAGTAAATGTTAAGTTCTTAAAATAAAAATACACTTAATAGGAAACTTTTCTTTCTAATATCAAATAATATGTAATATGAACTATATATTATAGGAAAAATGCACAAGTATCTCCTCAACATATGTCCGAAATCTCAGAGACACACTTATACTATACTAAGGTTCTATTACCTTCCTGAACTTATTTTATAAGTAATTTTCTACCCCTTTTCGGCCTACGTGGCACTAGCTTGAAAAAAAAAGTCAACCAGCATTGGGCCCACAAGATAGTGACACGTAGGTCGAAAAGGGGTAGAAAATCATTAATAAAATAAATTCAGAAAAGTAATAGGACCTTTGTATAGTATAAGTGTTTCTCTGAGATTTCGAGTATAGGTTGAGGGGATACTTATGCATTATCCCTATATTATAAATAAATTTGATCAAATTATACGTATGGATAAATTTTCATTTTTCGATTCCCAATATGGATGAGGCAGAAATATTTTCTTGTTCCTCAAGTAAATTCGACCTAATTACTGTTTACTAACCTCTATTCTTGCAAGCCACACTAGCTCTACTAGTAAATGTTGACCATGTTATTATTTTATTCATCTTCTCCTTAAACACTGATTATTAATTTTATTTATCTTGTTTGACAAGGTTTTTATTTATATATTGTTTGTCCAAGTGTGTTTTAAAAGGAGGTGGCGTGAGGCGAGATATTTTATTGAGTATGGAGTGAGATATAAGTTTTGAGATACGGAATGTAAGTCTTATGTATTTACGGGGGCGTAGTTTCATTTGTATTCAATTTTATAATTTTATTAGTAAGAAAATAAGCAAAAGTAAAACTTTCAATTATTTTACAAATAAACTTTAATAAATAACCTATAATATATAGAAAAAAATATCAAGATTTTGGAAGATATGAATAACCAATAATAAAGAAAAAAAGTATTCCAATTACTATTTGAAAAATATCTGTTTGCAACAAAATTTTAAAGTGACAGAAAATAAATTAAAATCACAAATAAAATATGAAGAAACATGATTTTATTTATCAAGATAGGTTGCAGATACAATTCTGTTGATCCCTTGATTCTACTCTCCTAGGATCTAGGATTTATCCATGATTCGAGGGCCGTTAGTGGCGTATTTCTCGAACTAGGCTGATTTAGATTTGACCTCTCTATATGAATAATCCATCAACTATATGAATAATCCATCAATTTGTGGAGTATTCGAGATCTTGATCTCTTTATGGAATTTTCGAGATGTCTTTTAAGGAAATTTAGTACCCTTTTATATAGGCATAAACTAGTGTTTAGGGTTGAGTAGCCTCCAAGAATCCTAATTGAGTTGAACACAATTTGTAGAGTCCAACTCAAATCGAACGCATCTTGTAGAGTCCCACAAAATTTCAATGTCTACAATATCATTACACCAATAATAAAAAATGAAATTTAAAGGTAAATAGCTCCTAAAAACAAAAAAACATCATGGGCGTAGGAGGCTTATGTTTTTACATTTGGTGCTTACAACCCCAAGTTCTAGACTTACACCCTATGAAAGGACATCTTTAATTTGTGCACGGAGCGCTTTTGGTACACTCCGCTTCGAAATTGTAGCAAAAAAACCTTTTTTTTAAATATTGGTCAAATTTCTTCTATCTTTATAATATAATAATAATAATAATAATAATATTTGGCCTATCATCTTTCTTTTTCATCATTTTTTTTTTATTAAGTTTTATCTAGTGTGTAAGTAAGGGAAATAGAGGTAACAGTAAATTTATTATAAAAAAAATGTTATGGTATTTTTTATATATAACCTTGAAAGATTCAAATTTTCCAGTACCAAAATCCAAGCTGAAAAGAAGAAGAAGAAGAAGAAGAAGAAGAAGAATGAGTTTTCTAGCTGGAAGAGTAGCAGGAAAAGAAGGAGCTTTTTTCTTTGAAGAATCCAAACATGCCGTTACCCGTTTAGCACAAAAGATCAACAAAAATCCAACTTCTTCTCCTTCCAATTCCACTTCTCTAAATCAAGAATCATCTTCCCCTGATGTTCTTCCTGAAATTCTTCGACATTCTTTACCTTCCAAGATTTTCCATTCTCCTTCCTCTGCAGATTCCTCACTCTCTAATGCTTCCAAATGGGTTCTCCCTACTGATCCCAATAGGACAAATTCTGTATCTCCAGATGCTCTTAATCCACTCAGAGCTTATGTTTCTCTTCCACAAGTCACCTTTGGACCTAAAAGGTAACTTTTTCTGCTGTCTTTGATTGAAAATGATGAAAGGGTACTGATTTTTCTCTTTCCTTTTTGTTGTTTAGCTGAAATATGATTGAAAAGATTGAATTTTGGATGTTGGGTTTAGCTAGTTTATGTGTTGTAACTGAAGAATGGGTACTGAGTTTTGTTCTTCGTTTAGCTAATTTGTGATTGAAAAAGATAGAATTTTGGATGCTGTGTTTAGCAAAATTTTAATTTTTGAACATCTTGAAATGGTACTGGATTGCCTTTTTTTGTTTTCTTATCTAAACTTTTCATATTCTTTGGAGTGAAAGAAGTGATGGGAAATTTCTTAGTTTGGCGAATTTGTGATTTCAAATTGAAATTTTGTATGTTGGGGTCAAGTTTTGATGCACCTACAGGAAATGAAAAAAGGGATTTATTAACATGACCAGTTATTAGAATGGGGTGATTGTCTTTTGATTCCAATAAAGTGAAATATCAATTGTTTAGTGTCACCTCTTCATAAGAGGTTCATTGGCAAGGGAACATAGGTCATTAAACCTTGATGACGACACTGAAGTGCATATAAAGCGAGGAAAAA
Organism: Solanum lycopersicoides; assembly: GCA_022817965.1. NCBI lineage: Eukaryota > Viridiplantae > Streptophyta > Magnoliopsida > Solanales > Solanaceae > Solanum > Solanum lycopersicoides. Next base: position 27,170 of record JAJJBR010002481.1, read on the forward strand.
CGTTTAACATGTCTGTGCTTTAAACGCGCCTTTGATAACACTGGATAAAGGTACATCTTATTCACAAAAGCAATCTCTTCTACTAGTTTCTTAAAAAAAGTTTAAATTCTTTTCATCGTGGTAATGTGATGATTACTAAGTCTTTGTTGGTTCTTAGATTAATCTGGTTGGCTTCTCTGTTTTATAGAATTGTGAATTGTAGTTATCGGAGTTGTGTGAATCTGTATATGCAATAGTAACTCTCTATGTGTTGGATAACATTGCTGTATTGTTAACTAATACTTATGAAAATGTGTTTTTAACTGCTTCAGCTTTAAAATAGTTAGTGTGTAATGTATTACTTAAACCTCTTCATTTCCCTATATCTTGTTTTGATGATCACGTTGGTAATATCTTCTCCAGGTGGCAGTTGCCAGATACAGAAAACTCTATACAAGCCTCAACGGCAAATGACTTGCGTCGCGATAAATACACACCTATTAATCCTGAAAAACTAAAAGCTGCAGCTATGGGGATGTCTCAAAGTAAGACAAAATATTTACATGTTTATGTCCATTTTGTTAGAATTGTAAATTCTTGATCTGGAAGTATGCCCCTTGATCTTAGGTGATATTGTTTTTGGATCCTTATTGTTTATAGTTCTGTTCAATGTAGTTGCAAAGGCATTTGCTATTGCCACTGCTCTTGTGTTTGGTGGTTCCGCCTTGACGTTTGGCTTGGCAGCATCCAAGCTAGAGTTGCACAATGTAAGCATAATCTTTCTTTTTCTTTTGATTTTCCTTATGGATGTTTGAATCTGTACTGCTAACTTAATTTCCGCTAAACGTTACAATGAGGTAAGATCACATATGGGAGTAACACTCGAGCCATTGCTTTTGAGATGGAAGAGTACCTGATATCCATGGAGTGTGGTGATTTTATGATTTTTTTGGTTAGTGGGTTGAAGAGGAATTTTGACGTCTACATAACTACATTTCTGCTCTAGTCGAGTTCAGTTGAGGAATTTGTCTGTTTGATTTTTAGTTTATAGACAGATTTAGTTAGATGGAATGTGTTGTTTAGTTGATCCATTATTCTATGCTTCTGGTTTATGTAATATGTGGATGATGCTGATGTTGCGCAGCCTGATGATATCCGGACAAAAGGGAAGGACATGGTTCAGCCAAGATTGGATACATTCAAAGAACAGCTGAGTCCTTTAAGGATTTGGGTAAGCAAATGCTCAACTATTCTTCAATATTTGCTTCTATCGTTATCTAATGAATGGTAACACCTTTATTCTCAGGCTGAAGAGAAGTCGAAAAAATGGCGTTTAGAGAAAAAAGAAGACATTAAAGAGAAGCCTTTGATAAAAGAGCTCTCTAAAATACTAGGTGCCAAGTCGTCAAACTAATACAGATGCAGTTTATTGCAGATAGCTATGCATTCATCACAACATTTTGTTTTCTTCTCTCTCACTGTATAATAGGATCTGTCAGCTGTTAGTATTTTCTATGTATCCTGCACTACTACATTTTCTGTGTAAATTGCTCTGTTTTCTATGACGAATAAAAAAGCATTTGATGAACAGGTAACTAGAATACACATGTTTACAATAATTGATCATCTTTGGTTCTACAACGAACCAAATTTCAGATTCATAGAGCAAAATCATCTGGGAAACCAAAAGTTATATGGCATTGTGAAAGCAAAAACACGAATACTCAAAAGCAAAAAGTCGCCCAAATAGCAGAAATAACTTCATTTTCAGCACCGGAAGTCTCAAAATCTTCCATTAGTCACATACAAGGATTGTAGCAAGGGACATTGATCAAGAGATCACTATTGATCAACGAGTTCCCAGGAAAATTTAAGCGAATTAGTACACTACGAATATGATTCTTGATCAGGTCTTTCTTCCTTTTAAGGAAGAGGTAAGGTTTGTGTACTCCTGGGATTACACACTGGGTATGTTGTTGTAATATTATTCTCGATCAGGCTTCTCTTCCTTTAAGGAAGAGGTAAGGTTTGTGTACTCCTGGGATTACACACTGGGTATGTTGTTGTAATATGATTCTCGATCAGGCTTCTCTTCCTTTTAAGGAAGAGGTAAGGTATGCGTACTTGTGGGGTTACACTGGTTATGTTGTTGTAATATGATTCTTGATCAGGCCTCTCTTCCTTTTAAGGAAGAGGTAAGGTCTGCGTACTTGTGAGATTACACTGGGTATGTTGTTGTAATATGATTCTTGATCAGGAGATCCTAACCAGATATATTGCAACTCGAGATGAGGCAAAGTTCTTATTCATCAATATGATTCTTGATCAGCTCTTACAGGCTTGTCATCATACATCCAGCTTCACATGTAATCCAATATAGAAACACGCACCTAGCGGGGGCAGGGGCAGATACAGGAAGAGGAGAGTTATAAAATTAAAATAGAAACAGGCACCTACATTTGCGATGTTTCCAATATTTGTATAAATTAAGATTCATCTTTTGGTAGACTCTGCAATATTCAGTTATAACTCGTGCATGAGGCCACACAAATTGCATTCAGTAGACACAACCCAGTCTAGTGCACAAGCTTTTATAAATAGCAAGTTGTCACAGTAAATAGAGAAGGTTTCTGGCTTTTACAAAAGGATAGTGATCTTCCAGTGCTATACAATTTGATAACACATACAACAATGCCAGTGCTACTACGCAAGAAAATGTGTACCTCCTCATACTGCATCAAGGTCAGCTATTTATCTTTTCCTGCGCTTTGACTCCACCTAGCAACAGGAATAGTGGCAGTTTAGCTAAAATGCTTGTCAGTTACAGATAACTTACAGTCAAGAGTACAATAGAGAGCTTAAATTAATGGGATAGCAGTATCATGAAGTAATCACCTTCAGGAACCCCCCACAGCTTTGGTTCAATAAAGGTCCTTTCTTTTTGTTAAGTCAAAGAATACAGTGGAGAGGCACCTATATCCACCGATATTCAAAGCTGGAAATAGAGAATTTTCCCGGTTTACAAATATAAAACAATATGATCCCGTTCATTACACACAGAAAGATGTGAAGGGATACATATGCGGCCCTTTTAATCTCCCATCTACTCATTAGAAGATAGTTTCAATAAATAGCTCAACATATGACTATTCAGCCACTCATGCCCAACTTATCTCTCCCCTCAAACCATATCAACTTCTTCTAACTCTCAGTCGCCCATATCACCACAATTACACCCTGTTCTGTCAATTTATCAAACATTCACGCCATTTAGTTTTCCTATTAACAACCACCCCCACGCTTCTTACAAAAATGTCGCTGCATAATCTACTTTTCTTCCCACTGAATTCTTGCATGAAATACCATGGCAGAGAGAAAAAATCGACACCAATTACCTCAAAACACAATATCTTGACAAACACAAGTCTTAAAGATATAGCACAGGATCCAAATCCAAAATCAACTTCGACAACATTGGCACACGACTCTGTGCCTAACAGGATTAAAGGGGTCTGGCCCACTGTTCTGCATGTGATCATGATTACTTTTTTCCAAAATTATTGACATACAAATTTCCGTAGGCCATTCATCTGTAAAAGAATGGGTAGTCCTTTCACTTAAGAACAAATATAGGATTTCTTTTTAGCTCCTCTTATACAAAAGCCTACATTGTTAACTTACCTTATAAAATTTATCAAAGCCTACATAGTTTTATGTGAGGAAAATTTTAAGTTTAAGAAATGAAAGTAATATGCTACGGTCTAGACAGCACAGAAAAATAGAATAGTATGTAGGAATTCATCTTTGAGATTTAACCTTAGCATCAATAGGTTGTTGTTTCTTTTATAAAGACCTTCACAATAATTTACATCATCTTCAAAGGACAAAAAGGAAGGTGACAACCCAAGAGGCTATCTGAACTCCTTTATATCTCCAAATATGTTATCCCACACATTCTAAAAGAATCAGATGAGTACTCAAAAGCTTGATGAAAAACCAAATGACCCGACATCATATTAAAGTAAGGAAGTAGAGTTCTGCACCTTAGCAGTGGACATATGGTTAGTGAAGCAACAATTACAGAATACTCCCAGATTATTTTAACATATAATTGTTCAACTTTTGCTTTCGAATTGCTCCAAATATGTCAGTTTTTCCTAAATGAGTAGTTTCTTTCCCACCTTATTAAATGTGTCTCCAATACCTTAACACTAATAACAAAAATCCAAATACTAAGGGTAACAAGTAACTTTTATAATGTGAGCATTGTCAGTCACAAGCATGGAGAAAGAAGGATTAAGGTAGCTTCACGACCAGCCGAACAATAGTCTAGCAATGATAATCCTCTATATTGAATGTTAATGATCTAAGTTTTCGGACTCTTCAGTATCAATGCCACACCCGTGTCGGATTCTTAAAAAATACTACTTTTGGAGAATCCGACATGCACCCGTTGACATTTTTTAAAAGTCCGAGCAACATAGGTAATGATCCTACAGCGACTAGTTCTCTTTATGTTGGTAAAAAGACTCTTAACCTACTGAGATTCCACTCAACTAATGTGATCTGTTCCCAGTGAAAGTAGTTCCAAACTCGACTGAAGCCAATGTAAAAGTGAGTAATTCGAGTTCTCCCACTAGGTAATTATGAAGACCGTATCTGAAGAAAGATACAGTTCAGCAGGGACTTAAATCATATTTTCCAAGCTGACTTATAGTCCCTTATAACTTACAACATTCTCCATCCCCAGGTCATCCATGCTTTGCACTTTTGTATGCTTTCCTTTGAGGAACTTAGAGAAAGATTGAAACAAGCTTAACTTTGTCATTAGTTATTGATTATATCAGTATTCCAGTAGATTAGATTACATTAGACGAGCAGGTAACATCATGACTTTGGGGATACCCTTCCACTAGCCTACCTTTCTCCTTCCCTTAGGGGTCGTTTGGTTGGGAACTAGTTATCCCAAGATTAATTATTCTGGGGTTAGTTATCCTGGGATAAATGGTGGGATAAGTTATTCCAAAACATGTCAACCAAACAAAACACCAAACTTTATCCCAGGACTATTTTTTTTATTCCAATACTATATATTCTTATCCCTCACATCAAACGACCCCTTATGGTTAGAATCTGATATATTAGATATAACCAAACTAAACATGCACCACTTTCAGAAGTGCGACCTTCTCCTTCCATAATGATCCTAAATGTCACGCTACACATGAGAACATAGTGTAAAAAGTTCACCCTTTCTATCACAAACAATAACAGTCTGTTGACTAACTTGAGATACAATACTTGCAGATATTACTAATATCATGTAAAAGTTTACCAGGTGAGTGTACAGAGTTTTTACCTTTGCTTCATCAGGTGGTGAAACATGAAATGAGTTCAAAGGACGTTTGGTTTCATCTTCTGAGGAACAGTCAGAACACAAGAAATGCTCTAATGTCTTTGCTTCATCAATGGACATACCCATACAAGAGGGATGAAACCTTCAATAGAATTGCAGGAAAAATGAAAAGATTTTTTATAGATACGGTTATCAACTAATCGTAATATAGAAAATTAGGTTAAGCTAAAAAATCCATGACTCAGGTTTTCCTAATTAAAGATGCTGAAGAGTGTAGCCATTTTACCCAAATTGAATGGATACAATTACAGACGCGGGAAGATTTTTACACTTCCTAATGCATACTTTAGACTTATGAAGACTCTTCCTTCTTAAGTTATATACCAATATAGGTACTTTTGTACTTCTAATAAAAATTTCCAGTTCTCATCACAGATTTAATTCTAAAGAAACTTATTTTATCAACCAACGTTGAGACAATAGCTTGATATGGGATGTAAGTAATTGGACATATATTTAAAAATCATAGATGAACCTTTATTATCCCTGGTTGACATAGTAATATAATGTGGATAGTGGAACACTAAAAAGGCAGGACAACTTAGTAATCCACTTCAAGAAGATAAACTCTGCATGGATGAACTAATTAAACTTGCTGCATTTGCTGATAAAAAAGAGAAGGGGGAAACATGACACAATTCATTTGTTGCCTTTTCAAGCTATGTGCCCTTTGAAGTTGACTGAACATTAACTTGTCCTTACATCACGCTTGATCTTAACTGAAAGTAGTTACACATATGAAGATATCCATTTGTTTTTAACTAAAACATTAAATGGATAGACACTAGTGAATTTCCATGCATAGAAGCAGAAAAGGCATGCAAATGCGTAAAGAAGATGGAATTTGTGGACATTTGGAGGCGTACCAGTCTTTGCATCCTTCACATTGTACCATGAGATCATCAGGGTTGTAGGGCATCTCACACTTACAATACCTTCAAAATCAAAACATCCCAAAGTATCCAGGTTTTAGTAAACACTACAAACATAACTTTCAACTTCCACTGAGAAAAGGATGAAGTAGCATCGAGTTAAGCAGCAAAGCTATAAGAAACTCACACAGCAACACGGTCAGGAGTAAACCCCCCTGTGGCAGCTTTGTAATCGAACCTGCAAAAGTAATCCTCAGGACCGACATTCTCCAATTTGGTGTAGTTCTTAAAAGAGTGCACTATGCACTTCCCTTCAATGGTGTGTGCACTCTGCACATCAAAGTGATCTGACAAGAACAGCTCTTTGGCCCCATGGAACTGTCTGCGACCACCAATAGACTCTTCAGGTCGGTAATACCATCTAACTCTGACCTTCACATTATTCCGGTGATCAGCCTCGAGCTTCTCTACTTTTGCCACGTATGGAGGTTTATCAGAATCAGATGGTCTCATCAATACACAATCACCAGCTGAGAAAGAAAGTTCAAAAGATATTTTCTTCAGTCTAGTGACCTCCAACAATTCAAAACTTAAACAACTCAAATGATGATAGCAAAGAGAAGCTAACACCCCAAAACTCATCAAAGTCCTTTAGAACCACAATACAAGAAATGTACTTGCTAACTTTCTTTTTTATTGTTCGAGTGAATTACGACATCTACACATAAACTGTAGAAACATTAAAGCAAAAGTTAAAGAATAACCATATAATTTAGGAAGACAAAACCCAATGAGCTATACAAAAGATGCTACTCTAATAGACAAACCAATAATACAAATTATAGAAGGATAAAAAGAGTAGTACTTCAATGAGCCAAAGTAAACAGCTAATAACACCAAAAAAATTACCATCTTTATCCTACTAACACACAACAAAATAATTACCAAAACCAAAATTGATCAAATAAAGAAATGAAATAAACACAAGTACAATCATAGGGGCAAAAAGAGTTTTATTACGTCTAACAACTTTGTTGGTGCCCTTGATACTGTAAGAATCAAGGTCTTTCTTTCCAGGTTTAGTCTTAGCCATCAGTCTTTAAACTCAGTCTTCAAGAATGGTTTAAAAAAAACCAGAAATTTCTATTGGTTCACAAGAAAGACTCAATCTTTAAGCTCCATCTTAAAGAATGGAAAAACCCCAGTAATTTCTATTGGTTTACAAGAAAGACTCAATCTTTTTTGTCTCCACTTCTTTTAAGAAAATGTTAAATAAAACCATGTGGTGATGACAGCAGTAAAAACTGGAAATGGGTAAGAATTGGACAACTCTAACTCCCTCAGTAAAAGAAAAGGGGAAAAACCCTAGTTGCTGGAAAATGGGGGGCTGAGAGTGGAGCAAGGGAGGGGGGAGGAGGGTCCCTATTGGAGGTGCTTATCAAATCTTCCCCCTATTTTCATTTCACAACTTATTTACTTTGACCAACTTTCAGATATAGTTTGTATAATTTTATATTTGTATAATTCCGCTGCAGGTGATCATATGTGTAAATTGTTGGCAGTCTCTCGTTTGTATAAATCTTTAGCAGTATCTCAATTCAATTTTATGTGTTTATATATCTACATAAAATTTGAATTTATATACAATTAAATGGAAATAAAATATTTGTATATCAAATCTCTCTCTCGTTTTATACAACGCAAATTATACATTGTAATTGTATAATTTGTGTTTATATAAAGCAAGAAAGAGAGAAGGCAAAAAAGAACTGGACAGAGGAAGATTTGTATTTGTATAATTATAAGTATATATGATGAAAATATATGTATTTATATTTGTATATACAGTTTTCTCTCATTTTATTTAAACACAAACGCATTTTATTTGTATTTGTATAAAAGCGAGAGAGGCGAGGGAGAGACTGACGAAAGTGGCGAGCGAGAAACCTAGGAAGAGAGGCGAATGACAACTGTTTGCTACGGAACAATTAAATCAAACTGTGGTTATAACATTTATTTTGAATTAATAGTTTGCAATTATATGTAATTTTTTCTTATCGTCACTTTATCTCTAATCATCATTCATTGTTATTGTATATTATCATCAGTGATAATCATTATTAATCACTTTGCATTATCACAATTGTATCGGTAATCATCATTATTGTCAATTATATTATCAATCGTATCATATTTATCACCTCAATTATTGTAATTACATCATTGTCGTCTCTATTACAATCGATACCTCCACCCACCACTATCTACTACCACCAATACTACAACTAAATTATGTTGTTAATCATTTTCACCATCACAACTAGCATTGTCGTCTATTACCATCAACAAATTAACAATCATGACATAATATTAAACCAACTTTGTCACTGTCACTCTCACATCAGTTACTACGACATCAACCACATTTAATATCTCAACTACTATCAGAATTATTATTAGCCAGTAGTCACTAACACTAAGGGGTCGTTTGGTTACTATATAAGAAACATCTTATACATATATTAAAAGTTGCATTAGTTTTACTATCTTTGGTAGAAGTTTTGTGTTAGGTATAAAAGTCAACATAAGTTATACCATGTTTGGTTGGCAAAAATCTAAATATTGGATAAAAGTTATTCATGTATTAATTTATACGGAGTTTGATTGCATTTTTTTGTAGTCCTAGATAATTAATCGTACCTACTTAATTTATGAGGGAATCTATGTATAAAATTATGCATGGTAGAAGGTGGAATAAGTTATGTGGTATTAGTTATACATGTATAAAATGATAAATTACATATTTATCCTATTAATTTATTTTTCTAAATTGAAAACTTTACTGTTTTCATATATATGTTTGTTGTTTTTATGTCTTTTTATATATAGACCATTTTCATTTCTTTTATTTTTTTAATTGAAATTTTAATGTTTTCCTATTATATATAAACTATTTTCATTTCTTTATATACTTACTTATTTATGCAAATATAAACACTTTTTTAATATTAAAAATTTGATTGTATATTTTTGATGGTACATATGCTAATTAAATTTAACATTATATATTATTCAATATATTCCACATTTTATTAGCATATATTATTATTTTGTAAATAATATCTATTAATAATTCACAACAAGTTCAATGTTCAATAATTAATAATTCATGTATTGTAATCTCTAGATAACTAAATAATATCTACATAACTAATATTCACATAGCTAATACCCGCATAATTAAACTTAACATAACTAAACTCTACATAACTGAACCCTGCATAACTAATACCTGCATAACTAAATCCTACGGGGCCGTTTGGTTACGATATAACTTGCCTCTTATTCATGTATAAAACAATTAAGTTATACAATGTTTGGTAGAAATTTTTATTTAGGTAAAAAAGTCAACATAACTTATACCATGTTTGGTTGCATTTTTGTAGTTCTACATAATTAATACCAACATAACTTATGAGGGAATCTATGTATAAAGTTATGCAGGGTAGAATGTGAAATAAGTTATGTGGATATTAGTTATACATGTATTAAAGTGATAAATTACATATTTACCCTATTAATTTAATTTATTATTTTTAATTGAAAACTTTATTGTTTTCCTATATATAAGTTTGTTGTTTTTATTTCTTTTTTATATTTAGACTATTTTATTTTTTTTTTTAATTGGAAATTTTATTGTTTCTTATCAATATGTGTTGTTTTTATTTTTTATTATATATAGATTATTTTCATTTCTTTTTATATACTTACCGTTTTGATTGATTTATGCAAATATAAATATTTTTTAATATTAGAAATTGATATTTTTTTAACGGTACATATGCTAATCAAATATTAGCATTATATGTTATTCAATATATTTCACATTTTATTAGTATGTATTATTATTTTGTAAATAATATATATTAATAATTTACAACAAGTTTAATATTCAATACTTAATTATTCATGTATTGTAATCTCTAAACCCTGCATAACTAATACCTGCATAACTAAACCTTACATAGTTAATACTTGTATAACTAAACCCTGCATAACTAATACCTGCATAACTAAACCCTGCATAACTAATACCTGCATAACTAAACCATGCATAGCTAATACCTGCATAACTCTAACTAGTAACCAAACAATCCCTACCTACATAACTAATACCTGCACAGCTAATACATGCATAACTAAACCCTGCATAACTCTAATCAGTAACCAAACGACCCCTAATATCATTACTTACTACAAACTATCTCTATCATTACTAACGAACATATATATTTTTATTTTTTATTATTATGTTAACAAATAAGTAATCTTAATTATCAAGTGTCTAGATATTAGAGACGACATCATACTCACTCAAACGTACATTCAAATACTTTTTAAACTCAAAAAATAAACATTAGTAAAGATTATTAGTAGTTAGTACAAAAAGACAGAAATAAAAACATGCTAATATAAGTACAAAGTTTTTTATAATGCACGTGCTTATCATTCAAACAACATTTTTCGTCAATAGGCAAGATATTACTAAATTTATAATATGAACACCGATAAAAAAAAATCCTCTCAACTTAAAAATGAACTTTCTTGATGACATTAGTATAAATTATTATTGTTCACTATGAAAGAAGACAATCATAGAGAAAAAATTATAGTTTGATCATTTATTTTAAATCATATTATAAAAATTCTCTCTCTTTTAAATATATTATGTTAAAAGAGGGAAAAAAACGCTTAAATAGAAAATTTATTTTCATTAATAGTATTGTAAAACATGTAACATACAAAATATAGGATCATCTTTAAAATCGAATTTATAGACATTCTTTAAATTTAAGTTTCCATTTTCAAAGGTTACTTTTTCTTTTCTTTTTTTTTAAAAAAAGAAGACAATTAAAATTTCATGGACTAAACAAAAAATAAACATGACAGTAAAGGGTAGTCTATATAATGATAGAGTCATTGAGATGAGTTTGGTGAGTTATTGTATTTAAAAAAAAATATTTTGAAGAAGTGGGTTTTGAATTTGAAATATAAGAAGTGAGTCCAAATTTAATGAATAATGAAAACAATGAGAAATTATCATTTTTGCAAAATAAATTTGATAGAGTTGTTATTTTGACAAGTTAATGATTGAAGTTTATATATAAAATTCATGTTTGAAATTTAAACTTTATTTTGAGTAATTTTTGAGTGTTGAATTATTTAAATTCGAATTATAAATTTTAGCTATGCAATAAAGGTGATCACGTTGAAATTTAACACATATATAAAGTCTAACATAAGAAATTCTAAAATATAAACATCGATATATATCAATAGTTTGATCAAGTGATAAAAATCATAGAATCACATGTCTATCACCAATTGAGGCACTAGCACTAGACAGACTAATAAAATCACAAACATTTATATAAATAAACTAGGAATTCTTAAATAAAAATCTTTAAGACTTTAACCCTGAATTTTCTTTATAAAATGTGATTGTCCTAAAGCACTACTAATGAATTATTTTCCTCCCTCAAGAAAACTATTGAATATATTTGCATTATCATGTAATATTACATAAATTTTTATTCAATTAGGAGCAGGGGTGACTCGATAGTGTTTAAAAAAGACATCTGCCTTAGGTCCCAAATTTAAGGGACCTCATTTTTAATAATAATAGGTTATAAGTTATTGATTTTTTTTAACAAATATTGAATACTATTTGTAGAAAAAGTAAACTTTTCATGAAAAATGAAGGAATTATTAGAAGAAATTTGACATATTCAGAGTACTATATCTCATGAAAAATAATTTAAAATAAGAATGTTTATATTTTCAATTGAAAACTAGAAGAAATCAATTATATAAAAGTTATTAATAATTCAAGTTTAAGGTCCCGTTTAATTTTTACTTTAGGCCAGTAATATGATTAGAAGACATATATAGTAATCAATTTATGACCTACTATGTAGGTCATACTAGAGTCTCACAAAAATGGATAAAATTTCAATATTCTTCCACCTTAACTCACATATTATTATAATTAGATTAACTTTTTATGAGTGGCAATCATGGTAATATGATTATAGGATACATATATCATAGGATTTATTCACTCAATTGAGCAGTTATGTAACAATCACTTTCACTAAAATATATTAATATATTATTTATGAAAAACTTTTTATAAAAAAAATCTAAAAGAACAAACTTATATTAAAACATTCCGATAGTAGAATGAATAAGGCGATATTTAATACGTTTTTCAAAAATAAAAACACTTCATTGCTTAGTTCAATAAAAAATTTAGCCCATTACTCTAAAATCAGCTTGGTCGATATATAGCAAAATCAAATAATAAGTTATAACTTAATCAGTTCAACTCAAATCCTTCTATATTTGTTAATTAAGTTTTACAATATGTAATTTATCACAATTCACATTTACAAATGTATATGATTGACGCTTAAAATTATTATTTATCAGATAGAGAGGCTTTTACAAAATGAGCATATCATACGATAACTTAGAAAACAAACTCAATAACTTATAGTAGAATATCTTATATTTATCTACTATGCATATACTTGTAAAATATTGGTGAAATTCATTACTCAAGTGACTCATGAAGCTTTTAACATACTTCACACAAAATGTTTCTAAGTTAGACAAACTTTCTTTTAACTCCGTGTACATATGAAGTTGTGCCTTGCACAAATAAACTTAAATTTTCGTTTAACATCAATAATAAATAGTTAGTACACTTTATTTTAATTTAATATGTAATTTTTACAACGCATTCGACACCTTTGGAATTAACTAGATATAATTAATATATTGGGGAAAATACTTCAATATTGATATTGGACTAGAATTAGAAAGTAGTAAATAGTTTATCACAAACAATGCGTTGTGACAAGTCACTGCCTTTGAAAGTGATTTTACTTACTTAAATATTAATATTGGACTAGAATTAGAAAGTAGTGAATAACTTATCACAAGCATTGTGTTGTGTTATTTCACTGCCTTGAAAACGATTTCGATTCGAGTCCGGTACAAATCGTTGTAGCCGGTCGCTCCCCAAAGTTCCACAATTACTCTCAAACACGTGCACTCGTAACTGAAAATTTGGAGGTCGTCCGAAACCATTTGCCCAAAAATATTCTAAGAAGAAAGGAGAGAAATGTTTTCTTTTCCTTTTTGTTGGTTGTGTCTTCATGTTCACGACAGGTCATGTTTATATCGGATTTGCAAAAGAGAATTTTCAAAGTGAAGAGTTAATTTGTATACGTATTGTGAATGTTAATGACATTAAAGACCATTACATCACATTCCATAAAAACTTTCTTTTTTGTTTACAGAAATGTTATTATCTTTCGAACATAGTTTATAAAGAATAAAAATACTATTTTTAGCATTACACAAAATGAATAAACATGTAATTAATTTCATATAATAAACATAAAACACTTTTATATTAATGCAAGTTTGAAAAAAATGATTAGTTTGATGGTGGCTTTGAAAGCTAATGGTCATGTACTTTATATGGTAGTCTAATTCATTTTGTTGAAAATTTCATGATAGTTAAAACGTTAACAATTTGAAACGTAATTTAAATTACGACAAGAATGAGATATTATATAATTTTTGTCAAACTCATCGATAATGACTCAAATCCTAAATAGGAAAATAATTTCTTAAAATGTAACTAATATTTGAGTATATGCGACATTTCAAACTTTTCCCCTAATGATATAGCTTTTATATATAGTAATAGGAAAATGCACAAGTAACCCTCAATTTATGCCTAAAATTTTAAAAACACACTTATACTATACTAAGGTCCTATTACCTCCTGAACTTATTTTATAAATAATTTTCTGTCCCCTTTTTCGATTTACTGGCTTTAGCTTGAAAAAAATGTCAGCATGCGCTGGGCTAGAAGATAGTGTCATGTAGGTTAAAAAAGGATAAAAAAGTATTTATAAGGAGGGGGGGGGGGTAATGAGACCTTAGTATAGTATAACCGTGTCTCTAAAATTTCGGGCATAGATTTGAGGGTACTTATACATTTTCCCTATAGTAATAGGCGTGTTAATACCTATAGTCATAGGTTAACTATGTGTTCTTTATCACCACTTTATGAAATTTCTTGACGTGATTTTTTTTTTAATTTGAATTTTTTGAAATACTATGAGATGACAGATTACACAAGTTCAGACAACTGTTTATCAAAAACAAAAAAAATGACAAATATACCTTTGAATTATTTTAAATGGTATGCGAATTTCATTTGTCATACTTTTGAAACATTGGTTCCCTTGCCATCTAAAAACTAGAGCATATATATCCTTTATACTAATGGATATACACGTGCCATAATCTTATCCACCGATTCAACATTTATTAAATATCGAATCGACTGATAAGATTGTGTACGTGTTCATATTTAGTCTTCCGTTGGATTGAAGGACATATATGTTCTAGTAGGGCTGTTCAAAACCGAATTGAAATCTTCATAACCCGAATTGAAAAAAATTATTGATTTATCAGTATTGAGTTAATGATTTAGCGATTTTGATAACAATTTTAATTTTTTTTGTTATCGGGTTATCGATTCTTAACCATTTGAGATTTTTTCTTAACAGGTTAACCGATAACCCGCTAGTAAATTATATCATTATATTTATACTATTTTTTATATAAAGTCCTTGACTTAGAGTTTGATTTCCTACTTTTATTTGTGGTTGTCTCAAACAATGTTATTCTATAATGTAAAAATGTTTGTTTTTTAGCAAGATGTAACTTATGAACTCATATGCATAGTTTATTTGGTTTGTCACCTTGTTTCTAAGTCATTTTCAATTTTTTTGGTCAAATCTTAACGGTTAAACTGATAACGACCAAAAATCAATAAAACGATAAGCCAATATTTTAATGGTTCTATAACGGTTTAACATCTCTACAAATCGATCACCAATAAGACAAATTGATAAACTTTAATACCGAATCGAACCGACCGACACACAACCCTATGTTCTAGCTTTGGATGACACCAATGTCCAAAAATATGACGAAGGAAATCTGCATACCATTTACGATAGTTCGATAATATATTTGTCTTTTTTTTACCTATTAAAAATAGAGATAATTGTATATAATAGTAAACTAATAATCTAAAATAAATGGAGTAGCTACGTTTTGATTTAATTGTGCTCCATAGCAAACGTTTGCAAAAAATTGCAGGCGCCTCTCTCCCAATATCTCGCTCGCCACTCTCCTCCAATCTCTCCCTCGCTTCCTCACTTTTTATACAAACACAAGTGTATAAAAATTATTTCGAATTGTATAAAGCAGAGGAAATTGTATAAATACATATATTTTTGTTCCCCTCTCACCCCTCTTCCAGATCTCGCTCGCCACTCTCCTGAATCTCGCTCGCCACCCTCGCCTTTCTCACTTATACAAACAGAAACGAAATGTATAAATTGCGTTTCTGTTTGTATAAAGCATGAGAAAATTGTATATACACATGCAAGTACATATATTTTCGTCCTATACACTTATAATTATACAATAAAAATACTCCCCTGCCCGATTTCTTTTGCCTTTCTCTCTTTCTCGTTTTATACAAATTTCAAATTGTATCTAATTTCTCTCTTTCTCGTTTTATACAATTGGATTCAATTGTATATTCCCTGCCAAGTCTCTTTTGTCTTTCTCTCTTTCTCATTTTATACAAATTCAAATTGTATATAATCGTTCTATACACTTATAATCATACAATTCGTTTTATACACTTCGTTTTTTTAGAAACGCTATAATCGCTATACATTATACAGTTGAACGAATTGGGTATAAACAAGCAGTGTATAAAAACGAGAAAGAGAAAGACACTGGCAAGAGACTGTATA
>JAJJBR010002482.1:0-74373 GCA_022817965.1 Solanum lycopersicoides
TCACTTCTATAACTGTCTAGTTGTGAAGAAAATACAATATTTACCCCCACTTGGGAACATTCTCCTTAAATGAGGTCATTTATAAAAACTAAAAAATAGGTCACATAATTGAAGGGTGTGTTTGTTAAAATAGTCTAGCATAGTCACAACACAGAAGCAGGCACGTCCCTAGAATTCATGCTTGAAGCTTCACTAACATAGAGAGTTTCAAACAAAAAAAAAAAGAAGCTACTCACATGCAATACTACGTATGTACATCATGTATGAGTAAAGCAAGACCCTGACTAAATAACCATTCAAAGAACATGAAATATCAACGACCTACTTAAAGTACTCTGTAACAATTCGGAAGTTCCATGACTTAGACTAGAACATTGCCTATAAAATAATGTTTAAAATGATGTTTTCATACCTATATTAATGTATTAAACTCAATTGGGAAATATTAGAGCCAAAACGACAAAGAATGACCTTGACGTCCGAAAACTAGATAATTTGAACTAGTAGACGTCCCTATGTTTTGAGAAGGTTTGGGAGTGTCAAATGAAGTACAAAACTTGTAAAAGACTTTAAAAAGGTAATATGTAGTAAAAAGGGTCCAAACGTTCGGTAACGACACCCCAAGGACCACCCGAAGGGTTCTTGAGGAGGACCCAAACATGGGCGAGCAGGCTGCCAAAGCAGCCTGCGCGCACCCAACACGTGGAGTCCCAAAAGTTGCCTCGCAACGTGGAGACTCAACGAGTCTCACTGTCTCAACCGGAATTTCAAAAATAAAATATGAAATTGACCCCGCGACGCGCAGCCACCTCCCAAATTCGTCCGGGACGTTTTTAAGTCAATTTAACTTCACAAAAAGACCCATTTAAGTGAGGGGTCTTTTGGGTATTTTGGGTGACGAGTTTATAATGATATTAGATCGGTTTTAGACCACTTTCACACACTTCAAATCAGATTAAACAAATCCCTCTCATCTCTCTCAAGAACTCTCTATTTTCAAACTCCATTGAAGAACAAGAGAAGCTTAAGGAAGAAGACGAAGACTTCAAGATTTTCATTAGAAATTCGTTGAATATTCGTCAATAAGGTATGGGTTCTTCACTCTTGGGATTCTTTCCCCAATAGGTCCTTTCAAAGATGATTTTCAAGAATTCAACTCCTAGGGTCTTTACTCTACAAAACGGGTTTTCTTTCTAACTCAAGATTTATAACTAATGATGAAAAGTAACGATTTTCTATGGTTAATTAGGTTTGTATTGTTGGGAAATTGGTTTGTAATGTTTGATTTTCGTGTGAATCATGTTCCTTCTCTAAATAATGGTTTTGATTGGGTTATATCTATCACTTGGTAACTTGAAAACGTTGGGATTGGAACTATAGATTGAGTAAACTCTTTAATGACCCTTTCCCTTATCCCTAATTAACTTGTGTATTACTAGAGTGATTGGTATTGGTTATGTTGTTGAGTATTTCACTATATTATTGAATTATTTTTTTGAATTGAGTGTATGTTTTGGATAAAGATTCTTGGAAGCAATTAGGTAAGTCTTCTAAAGTCATAATTACTCTATTATGTTGATGTTGGCCTATAATTGATGTAGCTACGAAATTGAACTATGTATGATGTGTTTATGCATATATGTTGGCCTATGAATATGTTAAATGTGAGATCATGGTAAGGATATGATAATGCAAGTTGATGATGTTTATCTTGTATGGCTTACACACTATGATTGTGATATGTTGATCTCACAAATGAAGGTTGTGATGAAAGGAAATTCTCATATAAAACTATAGAGCTTATGATCATGTTTATACGAGGATTTAATCTCCTATGGCCTATGATAAGTTTTATGATAAATGATGACTAAAAAGGTTATTCAAAAAGGGACTTTAGCTTAGAACCGATGAAGTAGATATGAGAGGTGTCCCTTCCCTAGTTAGAAGGTAGGTTCAGAATGACTCTCGTGAGATAGAGGCTTCCATGTAATGTGGACCTATGGGTCTCTAATATATCTCCTAGTTCTTGAACTATGTTGCCTCCATAGGAATACTAGCTAGCGGATCCACTTAAAATGTTATGTTCATGTTTTGGTTCTACCTTGGCAAGTAGACCACCTTCATTCGGTGTGGGGTTTCATTACACCGGATTCCATGTTTATCTCATATGGTCTAATGTCGGTTAAGCCGATTGTTCCCTCAAGTAAAATAGAAGACAAGTAAATAGACATTGACTAGGGTGACTTGAGAAGTCTACTTATTATAGGTAGGGGTATGGGCCTCTACCTAGACATTGCACAAGTTGACTCTAAGAGAATTCCTAGCAGATTGTTCTCATGTAATATGAAATGTATAATGCTTATGATATATGATGTTGTTCTTATATGTTGGTGGCTATGTTGATGAACATGTTATTGGTCTATGTTTCTATATGTGGTCATGACTACTTATGTTATAAGATGTATGAAGCAAGGCATTTCTTATGGTCTCCTATATTGTTTACTTGATTATGTCGGGTTATGGGTTTTCACATGATCATTGCACTTGTAAACTTGGGATGGGATTATTGGTAAGTGTTTTGTATCTTATGTTTAAATGAATTAATGAACATGAAATGCTAATATTAATTTATGATGATATGTCTTTGCTTATGATCATGCTTTATATTGTTGTGATCCTTATCTCGTATATGCTCTCTTGTGTGTGCATTAAAGGTTTTCAAATTACTTAGCATGCTTTCTAAAGAAATCGTCCTTTTTCATGCATATCCTTCACTGTTTATGTGCATATACCCATACTTAGTACATGTGGCGTACTAACTCCTTTCTTTATATAACTGCAAATGTAGGGTCCGGCCATTGAAGATTAAGAAGATTGATTTAAGAAGCTTGGAACTCTTTCTCCAAGTGTTCGTAGGTCCTCATGTTCGGGGATGCTATCTTTTTGTTAGTCTAGCTTATGAAGACTTTAGTAGTTTTAAGAGATAGTCTTTATTTCCTTTTATCATTTGGATTATATTGTAGTAAGGCCTATATGGCATATTGACTTTGTATTGGCTAAGTCCAAGACTCGTACTCTTTAGATGGTTTTTATGTGAGACAACTTTTAGACTTTCGTATTGTTTATTCATGTTGCCATAAGAAAATCCTAAGTAAGCTTCTGTGTGAAAGGCCTAAGTATACCTCACTTAGTATATGTAAAAAAAATTAATTTTTCCGCATTTTTAACTCATGACATGTTATAACGAACACTACGGGCTTGTATGAGTCCTCTGAGAGGACGACGATGCCGGTCGCGACTGGAGGGTTCTCTCCGGTCGTGACAAACTTTGTATCAGAGCATAAGGTTAGATAACTTAGGGTCAATGTCTCTCTAAAACCACATTTCATAGTGTATTGTTCATGGTTGTGAAGCGCGCCACAATTATGAATGAGAGGCTATGTGATGATTAGTAAAATTATCTTTTCTTGGTAATCCATTATCGTTACTCTAGATTTTTGGAACTATGTGTCTTTTAGCATCTAATTCCTTTCTTGTGGTTATAGGCGATGAACACAAGAAGGAAAGCCGCGAGAAGAGTGGGAGAAGAGATTGCGAATGCGGGAGATACTCTTCATGGAAATCGAGTTCCTCCCCAAGTGCAAGTTGCTGCAAATGATCAAGTTCCGGTTAATCCTCCGGCCATGACGGATGGTGAGGTGAGGTCAGCCCTGTTCTAAATTGCCCAAGCCATCACCACTCAAGCTCAAGCCATTACATCACAAGCTAATAGGGAGGTTGTTCCTCGAGAGAACCAACATGCTAGTACTATGGCTAGCCGTCTGAGAGATTTTACGAGGATGAATCCTCCTATTTTCCTTGGATTAAAAGTTGATGAAGACCCTCAAGATTTCCTTGATGAGGTATATAAGATCTTGTTTTCCATGGGGGTGAGTACTACTGAAAAGGCTGAGCTTGCTTCCTATCAACTCAAGGACCTGGTTCATACATGGTACAATCAGTGGAAGGATAGTAGGGCTTTAGGAGGTGGTCCGGTGACATGGGAGAGTTTCAAAAAGGCCTTTCTTGATAGATTCTTTCCAAGGGAGCAAATGGAAGCTAAGGTAGAGGAGTTCATCAACCTTCGTCAAGGAGGTATGAGTGTTAAGGAATACTCCTTAAAAATTATTAAGCTATCCAAATATGCTCTCTCTTTTGTTTACAATGCTAGGGATGAAATGAGCCTTTATGTAACGGGTGTGTCCGAAGAGCTTGAAGAAGATTGTCGTGCAGCCATGCTTCATGACAATATGGATCTTTCTAGGTTGATGGTTCATGCTCAACAGGTTGAGGAGAGTCGTCTAAGGAAGAGGAATAGGGAAGGTAAGAAGGTAATATCTCTTGAAAGTGGTTCTTCCAAGAGTAGGCTTAACATTCAAGACAAGCCTAACTTCAAGAAGAGGTTTTCAAACCAGTTTCCTTCAAAAATTTCCAAGACTCGCAATGATAGGGTGTCTATCCTAAACCTCAAAAGGGGAGAAATGTTAATCCACCAAGAGAAAGACCAACTTGTGGTAAGTGTGGTAAGAAACATGTGGGTGAATGTCGTATTGGAACTAATAGTTTCTATGGTTGTGGCAAAGTTTGACATATGGTGAAAGATTGTCCTAATGTGAGGAGTTAAGGAAAGAGGAGTATCCAAGATCAATCAAGCGATCCTAGCTCCGAAGCTCCAAAAAGGAACCGTGTTTATGCACTCAAGGCTAGGGGTGAACAAGAGAGCTCTCCCAATGTTGTGAGTGGTATGTTACAAGTCTTCTCTGTTAATGTTTATGCTTTGCCTGATCCAGGCGCTACCCTTTATTTTCTTACACCTTTGGTAGCTAGGAAGTTTTATGTACTTCCTTATGTTTTGATTGAACCCTTTACGGTTAGTACCCTAATGGGTGACTGTGGTTGCAAAGAGAGTCTATAGGGAATGTCCTCAATGCTGCCCAATAGAGTTATTCTTGTTGATTTGGTAGAACTTGACATGTTTGATTTTGATATCATTTTGGGTATGGATTGGCTTCTTGCTTGTTTGGCTTCCATAGATTGTAGAACGAGGGTAGTGAATTTTCATTCCCAAATGAACCCATTTTGAAATGGAAAGGGGGAAATTCTATGCCAAGGAGTCAAATCATTTCTTGCTTGAAGGCTTGTAAGATGATAGCCAAGGGTTATCTATACCATGTAGTGAGGGTTAAAGATCTAGAATGTGAAACTCCTTCTATTGAGTCAGTCCCTTTAGTGAGGGAGTTTCCAGAGGTTTTTCCTAATGACCTTCCAGGAGTTCCTCCCGAACGGGAAATTGACTTTGGCATTGACTTGTTACCGGATACAAATACTATTTCAATTCATCCATATCAGATGGCTCCGGCTGAATTGAAAAAGTTGAAGCTCCAACTCAAATTTACTAGACAAGGGTTTCATTCAACCTAGTATTTTTCCATGGGGTGCTCCGGTCTTGTTTGTGAACAAGAAGGATGGGTCCCTTAGAATGTGCATTGATTATCGCCAACTCAATAAGGTCACCATAAAGAACAAGTATCCTCTCCCTCGCATTGATGATCTTTTTTATCAACTCCAAGGTTATAGATACTGTTCCAAGATTGACTTAAGGTCAGGATATCACCAACTTAGGGTGAGAGGTAAAGATGTTCGCAAAACAACTTTCCGAACTGGATATGGTCCCTATGAATTCCTAGTGATGTCTTTTGGGTTAACAAATGCCCCGTCGGCTTTTATGGACCTAATGAATAGAGTTTTCCGAGATTACCTTGACTCATTTGTGATTGTGTTCATTGATAATATTTTGATATATTCCAAGAACGAAAACGAGCATGAGAATCACTTTAGGTTGGCCTTGCAAGTCCTCAAAGAACACCAACTTTATGCCAAATTCATTAAGTGTGAATTTTGGTTGAGGATGGTTTCTTTTCTTGTCCATGTTATCTCTGGTGAGGGTGTACATGTCATCCAAAGAAGACGGATGCGGTCAGAAATTTGCCTAGACCTTGGACTCCCACCGACATAAGAAGCTTCTTGGGTCTAGCAGGGTACTATAGAAGCTTTGTTGATGGATTTTCGTCCATTGCTTCTCCTTTGATAGTTTTGACCCAAGAAAGGTGAAGTTTGAGTGGTCGGAAGCTTGTGAAGAAGATTTTCAAGAGTTGAAAGATAAGCTTACCTCCACTCCGATGTTGACCTTACCAGATGGTAATGAAGGCTTTGTAGTGTATTGTGACGCTTCCCAAGTGGGCTTGGGATGTGTCCTCATGCAAGATGGCAAGGTGATAGCTTATGCTTCTAGGCAAATCAAAGTTCATGAGAAGAATTATCCAACTCATGACCTTGAGTTAGCAGCTGTAGTTTTTGCCTTGAAAATATGGAGATATTATTTATATGGTGTGCATGTTGATCTGTTTACTGACCATAAAAGTCTTCAAATGGTTCTCACAAAAGGAGTTGAATCTCCGACAGAGAAGATGGTTAGAACTTTTGAAGGATTACGACATGAGTGTCCTTTACCACCCCTGCAAGTCCAATGTGGTGGCAGATGCTTTGAGTCGTATCACTATGGGCAGTGTGTTTCATGTGGAAGAAGAGAAGAAAGAACTTGTGAAAGATGTTCATATGTTGGCTCGTTTAGGTGTGTGGTTAAAATATTCTCTTATTGATAGTTTTATGGTCCATCATAACTCCGATTCATCATTAGTTGTTGAGGTAAAATCTAAACAACATCTTGATTCTCTATTGAAGGAGTTGAAAGAATCGGTACTTGGTAAGATCAATGAGTCATTATCCCAAGGAGGGGATGGTGTTCTTAGTTACCAAGGGAGATTATGTGTACTGGATGTTAAGGATTTGAGAAATCAAATTCTAGAAGAAGCCCATGGTTCCCATTATTCTATTTATCCAGGTGCCACCAAAATGTATCATGACCTTAGAAAGGTCTATTGGTGGGATGGTTTAAAAAGGGACATAGCAGAGTTTGTTTCTAAGTGTCCAAATTGCCAACAAGTCAAAGCCGAGCATCTAAAACCGGGTGGTTTAACCAAAATCATAGATGTTCCTACTTGGAAGTGGGAAGCCATCAATATGGATTTTGTTGTTTGTTTGCCTCGAACCCGGAGGCAAAATGATTCCATATGGTTATTGTGGATAGGTTGACCAAATATGCACACTTTATTCATGTTAAATCTACTTACACTGCCAAAGATTATGCAACAATCTACATTAATGAGATTGGGTCTTCATGGGGTTCATTTGTCCATCTTTTCGAATAAGGGTGCCCAATTCACTTCTCATTTTTGGAAAGCCTTTCAAAAGGGTTTAGGTACTCAAGCGAAACTCAGACATATGGTCAAGCGGAACGTACCATTCAGACCCTTGAAGATATGTTAAGAGCCTGTGTTATCGATTTAAAAGGAAGTTGGGATGATCACCTACCATTGATTGAGCTCTCCTACAACAATAGTTACCATTCAAGCATCTCCATGGCACCTTTTGAAGCTCTTTATGGTTGAAGATGTAGGTCTCCTGTTGGATGGTTTGAGGTTGGTGAGTCCTCACTCCTTGGTCCTGAGATTATCTATGAGGCTTTAGAGAAAGTTCGAGTCATAAAAGATAGATTGAAGACAACCTATAGTCGGCAAAAGACGTATGCCGACAATAGAAGAAGAGACCTTGAGTTGAAATAGGTGATCATGTCTATTTGAAGATTTCACCTATGAAAGGGGTGATGAGATTTGGTAAGAAGGGGAAGTTAAGTCCCCGATATGTTGGTCCTTATGAGGTTCTACAACGGATTGGAAAGGTTTGCTATGAGCTGAAACTACCTAATGAACTAGCTTCGGTTCATCTGGTGTTTCATGTTTCTATGCTCAAGAAATGCATAGGTAACCATGTGTCTATTCTGCCTATTGAAGGTTTAGGGGTGGATGAGAACCTCTCCTATTAATAGGTTCTGGTTGAGATCCTAGATAGCCAAGTCCATAAGTTGAGGAATTATCTTGTTGAGGGTGCACATGGGAGGTCGAAGACGAAATGAAATCCCGCTACCCTCATATCCTTACTCTTTGAGGTTAGACATTCCTCTTAATAAGGTAAATAATGAATAAATATGAAATTTACTTATTTTCTAAATAGGTGCATGTTTTGGTAAATGTTTTACCAAATTGAATTTTAAGAAAATGCCTTCACACTCTATTTTTGCACCTATGTGAAATATGTATGCATGTTGTCTTCTTGAGATTTTGTAGTTTTGTTGTTGTCTTGAGAAGAATGATAGCATGATAACTCTTTGATGTACTTTTGAGCTCATGTTGATCTTGAGGGGGTAGTTCCTCATTATGTGTTATCAAATGTTAAGCTCTCATATGTTGTGCATCATGAATTGAGTTGCTATGTGCAATGTTGTGGTATGCGTTGAAAGGAGTTGTGAAGTACTCCTATGAGATGTGACTCAGTATGATTATATGTTTTTGTTGGTTGGGCTGCTATTATTGAGTCTATCCTTACCCTCCAAAAGATTTTAGTATCATTCGGGGACGAATGTTCCCAAGGGGGGATAATGTAATACTACGAAAGTTCGATGACTTAGACTAGAGAGTAGCCTATTAAATAATGTTTAAAATGATGTTTCCAGACCTATATTAATGTATTAAACTCAACTGGAAAAGGTTAGATCCAAAACGACCAAAAAAGACCTTGACGTCCGTAAACTAGCTAATTTGAACTAGTAGACGTCCCTATGTTTGGCGAAGTCTTGGGAGTGTCAAATGAAGTAAGAAAATTGTAAGAAGACTTTAAATAGGTAATATTTATTACAAAGGGTCCAAACGTCCGGTAACGACACCCCAAGGACCACCCGAAGGGTTCTTGAGGAGGACCCAAACATGGGCGAGCAGGCTGCCAAAGCAGCCTGCGCCCAGCCAGGAAATGAGGGCTGCTGCACGATGCGCAGCCAACACATGGAGGCCCAAAAGTTTCCTCGTGATGCGTATCCTCCACAAGTCTCACTTCCCCAACCCGGATTTCAAAAAAAAATATGAAATTCACCCCGTGACGCTAGCCACTTCCCAGATTCATCCGGGTCGTTTTTAAGTCAATTTAACTTCACAAAAAGACCCATTTAAGTGAGGGGTCTTTTGGGTATTTTGGGGAATGAGTTTATAATGATTTTAGGTCAGTTTTAGACCACTTTAACTCACTTCAAATCTGATTAAATAAATTCCTCTCGTCTCTCTCAAGAACTCTCTCTTTTCAAACTCCATTGAAGAAAAAGAAAAGCTTAAGGAAGAAGAGGAAGACTTCAAGATTTTCATTTGAAATTCGTTGAATATTCGTCAATAAGGTATGGATTCTTCATTCTTTAGATTCTTTCACCAAGAGGTCCTTTCAAAGATGATTTTCAAGAATTCAACACCTAGGGTTTTTACTCTACAAAACGTGTTTTCTTCCTAACTCAAGATTTATGACTAATGATGAAAAGTAACGATTTTCTATGGTTAATTAAGTATGTATTGTTGGGTAATTTGTTTGTAATGTTTGATTCTCGTGTGAATCATGTTCATTCTCTAAATAATGGTTTTGATTAGGTTATATCTATCACTTCATAACATGAAAACGTTGGGATTGGAACTATAGATTGAGTGAACTCTTTAATGACCCTTTCCCTTATCCCTAACTATGAATTGGTCTTGTGTATGACTAGAGTGATTGGGATTGGTTATGTTGTTGAGTGATGGTTGTTATGAATTGAGTGTATGTTCTTGATGAATATTCTTGGAAGCAATTAGGTAAGTCTTCTAAAGTCATGATTACTCTATTATGTTGATATTGGCCTATAATTGATGTAGATATGAAATTGAAGTATGTATGGTTTGTTTATGCATATATGTTGGCCAATGAATATGTTAAATGTGATATCTTGGTAAGAATATGATAATGCAAGTTGATGATGTTTATCTTGTATGCCTTACACACTATGATTATGATATGTTAATCTCACAAATGAAGGTTGTGATGAAAGGAAATTCTCATCTAAACCTAAAGAGCTTATGATCACGTTTATACGAGGAGTTAATCTCATATGGCCTATGATAAGTTTTATGGTAAATGATGACTAAAATGGTTATTCAAAAAGGGACATTAGCTTAGCACCGATGAATTATATATGAGAGGTGTCCCTTACCTAGTTGGAAGGTAGGTTCATAATGACTCTCATGAGATAGAGGCTTCCATGTAATGTGGAACTATGGGTCTCTAATATATCTCCTAGTTCTTGAACTATGTTTCCACCATAGGAATACTAGCTAGTGGATCCACCTAGAATGCTATATTCATGTTTTGGTTCTACCTTGACAAGTAGACGACTTTCTTTCGGTGTGGGGTTTCATGACACCAGATTCCATGTTTAGCTCACATGGTATAATGTATGTTAAGGCGATTGTTCCCTCAAGTAAAATAAATGAAAAGTAAATGGACATTGACTAGGGTGACTTGAGGAGTCTACTTAGTATAGGTAGTGGTATGGGACTCTACCTAGACATTGCATAAGTTGACTCTAAGGGAAGTCCTAGGAGATTGTTCCTATGTAACATGAAATGTATAATGCTTATGATATATGATTTTGTTCTTATATGTTTTTGTCTATATTGATAAACATGTTATTGGTCTATGTTGCTATATGTGGTGATGACTACTTATGTTATAAGATGTATGAAGCAAGGCATTTCTTATGATCTCCTATCTTGTTTACTTGATTATGTGGGGTTGTGGGAAGACGTGATCATTGCACTTGTAATCTTGGGATGTATGTTATGTTTAAATGAACTAATGAACATGAAATGTTAATATGACTTTATGATGATATGTTTTTTGTTATGATCATGCTTTTTGTTGTTGTGATCCTTATCCCGTACATGTTCTGTTGTATGTGCATTAAAGGTTTTCAAATGACATAGCATGCTTTCTAAAGAAATGGTCATTTTTCATACATGTCCTTGATTGTTTATGTGCATATACACATACTTAGTACATGTGGCGTACTAACCCCTTACTTTATATAACTACAAATGTAGGGTCCGGACATTGAAGATTAAGAAGGTCGATTTAAGAAGCTTGGAACTCTTTCTCCAAGTGTTGGTAGTTCTTCATGTTCGGGGATGCTATCTTTTTGTTATTCTAGATTATGAAGACTTTAGTAGTTCTAAGATATACTATTTATTTCCTTTTATCATTTGGATTATATTGTAGTAAGGCCTATATGGATATTGACTTTGTATTGGCTAAGTCCAAGACTCGTACTCTTTAGATGGTTTTTATGTGAGACAACTTTTAGACTTTCGTATTGTTTATTCATGTTGCTATAAGAAAAGCCTAAGTAAGCTTCTATGTGAGAGGTCTAAGTATACCTCACTTAGTATATGTAAAAGTTTAATTTTTCCGCATTTTTAACTGATGACATGTTATGACGAACGCTAAGGGCTTGTCTGAGTTCTCTGAGAGGACGATGACGCCGGTCGCGACTGGAGGGTGCTCTACGGTCGTGACATACTAATTCTAACAAAAATTATGATTCTCTTACTATAAAGCAGAGATATATTTTGAAGTCTCCCAAGTTACATAGAGTGATACAAATAAAATAAAAAGAAAAAGATTAAAATCCAAACACGAGAAGGTCCACATAATATCCAATGAACATGAAGAATGGAGAAGGGAAAAAGTTGTAAGATGAACCATATCAAATCACATTTCTCTGAAGCTATACTCAAGCCTCCTCACTTAAAGAAGGAAGTATATACACATTATAGCTACAACAACTAATTTTATACAATTTGACCTTATCAACAAGAAAATATCTCATTTCACCCAACAAAATTAGACACTACAAGAACCTTATCTCAGCCATGGACTTCCTGAATAATCGAATGCAACAAGTCATCACCAACAAAATAATACAATTGTGTCATGAAATTATTCTTCCCTACTTTGCCTTCCTCTGAAATATTTGTATTAGAAGTAAAAATCAAAATAATGGTCTTGAAATCAGATTCACCACCTATATATAGTAAATCCTTAAAAAACAAAAGTTAAAAAGGGAAATCCAAACTTACCTGATTGGAGCTATATAAACTTTTGAACTCCAGTTTTTTTGGTGGGGGGAGTGAACTCTATAGATTTATTAGAATCAATGCACTATGAGCATGAGCACCACCATTCAGTTGACCTGTATTTGCATTTGATTGTTTCTTTTATCTCGTGACATTTAAAAGTAATTGAAAGGAATGAATAACGAAAAGGAGCAATACTAACCTGACATATGAAAATCAGGTTTATAACTGACTATAAACAAGGTTAGAATGTGGGTGTTCATATTGCTACACCATACCACATGCAACTTTGGATTGATAAAGTCATCAACTCTAGTATCAAAATTCGCACTAGCTATAAATAACTGTTGAGATCCTAACTCAACCTTATCAGGATTTCCCAATATAATTCGACACAACACGATATATTTTTCATCATTTTTATATATCTTGCACATTATTTCACTACACACAACCAATAATAAGTACCAAAAGGGGACAAACGAGTTAGGAAGGAGGAAGAGGAGGAAAACAAAGTAGTTAGGGAGGGAGGTAGTTCATATAGGAATGTGATAGATCAGTGTGTTGTTTGTTCGCCTACTGAATTGGTTCCACCAAAGTAGCATAGCAAAGCTTTCGATAGTGTTCCTCCTCGTTTCCGAATGACCCTATACTAGGGAACTTCGGTGGAAGCAATTCAGTAGGCGCACAGACAACACACTGATCTATGACATTCCTAGATGAACTGCCTACTTTCCTCACCACTTTGTTTTCCTCACTTTCCCTCTTCCTCTTTCCTAACTCGTATTTCCCCTTTTGGTAGTTGTTATTGGTTGTGTGTGTAGTAAAAATATGTGTGTGATAGATGAAAATGATAAAAAGCACATCATTTTATGTCGAGTTATATTGGGAAAGCTCGAGAATGTTGAGTTAGGATCTCAACAACTATTTTCGTCAACTGTGAATTTTGATACTGGATTTGATGACTTAATCAATTTAAAGTTGCATATGGTATGGTGTAGCAATATAAACACCCACATTCTACCCTTGTTTATAGTCAGTTATAAATATGATTTTCATATGTCAGGTAAGTATTGCTCTTTTTCGTTATTCATTCCTTTCAATTACTTTTAAATGTCACGAGGAAAAGAAACAGATATGTGAAAATATAGGTCGATTGAATGGTGGTGCTCATACTCATAGTGCATTTATTCTAATAAATCTACAGAGTTCACTCCCTCCCCCCCCCCCCCCGCCACCACCAAAAAACTGGAGTTCTAGAGTTTGTATAGATCCTATCAAGTAAGTTTGGATTTTCCCTTTTTATCTTTTGGTATTAAAGGATTTCCCATATTCATGTGGTGAATCTGGTTTCAAGATCATTATTTGATTCTAATACAAATTGTTCAAAAAAAGGCAATGTAGGGAAATAAATTTTTATGACACAGAGTTCCTCTTAATTTTTCTTATCTCAAGTTCAATACTAACTTTTCATCAACATTTAGCTCATTTTTATCAAGATTTTCTGAACCCTCAATGAAGACCTTAGGGTAAAATTCCTTACCATCAACAGCAATCGATGCGATGGGCAGCTTCATTCTCACTTTCCAAATTGATTCCTATCATTTGATAAAAATAAAAATCCATTTACACTCTTCCATTTCCATTTCAATTATAGCCTCACCACTCAAAAATCTAAAACCAGCACATCCATGGTATTTTTCTCAAAATCCACCCACGATCCATCCTTAAACACCATAAACCTCACCCACATCCCACTCTCCTTGAAATTCCGGTGGTTTTGAACCAACAATTTGAGCATGATCAATCGATCTAGCCACGTAATCAACCAATTCCTTGGAATAGGAACCTCAACTTCACTTTAATCTCATAGACACTGTCGCCACCGGTTCCACCTATTGTCTTCTTGAAAGGAACAACTATCTCCACCTTGTTACCATTGAAAACAGTTAAAACCGAATCAGCTTCATCGTTAGCGAACATCGGAGCACACGAACAGATCGAAGCTATCGACATCCCTTCAAATTCCATTGAGCGATACAAACTAGAAGACGAGAAGGGACATAGAAGGAAGAATCAAAAGTTGATACAAACGAGATAAAGAAGAAAACGATGACACACGATACAAACAAGTTCTCTAATAGTAAGCAAAAAAAATTAAGTGATTTTGGAGAAGAAGAATAAAAAGCAAATGACCATCTTAACCTTAGTTTAACTTCAGTTCAATTGTAACAGTTTGTTTTTAGTGTGGGAGAATACTTGAATAATTTAAAAATTATTGACCTGAGAAAAGTGATTGTTGAGCAGACTAGATTAGTAATAAATGATTTTATGATAAAAATTCTAATTGTATTTTATATTTGACCATTTTTCACCTAATATTTTTTTTTATAATTACCAAGTCTTTAAGGAAGAATTTATTAAATAAATTTTAAAAATTAATATTTAATTTTTGTTAATGAGCCAAAAGTTGTTACAATTTTTTATTTTTTATTTTTAAAAATGAATAAGAACAAGAGTTATTGAGAGGCGGACTCACATGCTTACGTGAGGGCATGAACACCTATTAACTTTGGAAAGAATTATGTATATATGTTATGCCTTAATTTTACTATCTTTAGAAAAAATCACTTTTTGAAATTTTCCAAGTATAATAAAATTTGAGAAATATACTTACAAAAGAGTCAACACCTAATTTTTTGAACAAATTAAGAAAATTTAATTTAAAAAGACTCAAACAGATTAAGTCTTATAAATTTATAAAATTGGTAAGAGGCTCGTATTTACGCTTCAAGAAGGTTTTTAAGGCATTTAAACGGTCCACTAATTTGCGGTTGTCCTACGACTTAGATTAATTATTTTGACTATTTTTAGGAAAAACATTTAACTTGAGAAAATAGATATAGAAGGAACATTTTTTAATTTTTAAGAAAATAGGACATTAATTGAAATAATTGAATTAAATTCCAAATGATTAAGACTTTAACAAAACTAGATTAATTAGAATTAATTTTTTTGAATCATTTTAAATAATAATTTTGACTAAATTCGTTATTTAAGATGAAACTGTTTCTAATTAATAAAAAAAGTTTTGACTAAAGATTTTAAATTAATGTATGAGAGTTGATAAAAAAAAATTTAAATTGTACTAACATAAAATAACATCGTTCATCTTTTGGGAAATTCAATTAAGCTAACCTAAAATTAATTAGCAAATAAACTAGTAAGGTTAAGACAAATTAATAAATTCAAATAGAGAGAGTGAGGGAGGAAGATTTGGGCCTTTCTGGTCTTGGGCTTTGGCCCCATTTCCCTGTCCTACACTATTGTAAAGGCTGCCCAGAAAAAAAATAGTTGTGACCCAACTTCCAAAAAGAGTTGTCTTAATTTCTTGGAGCTTTTGGGCTCAATTCTGATTTTTGTATACAGACAATATATTATCCGTATATCAGTGTATATAACTCTATTTTTAAACTCCCGAGACTTGAATTTTCATCTTCGACCTGTATATCCACAGTTTGGATTTATATTTAAGCACCTCAAACTGTATATCAGTGTATAAATGTTGTATATAGAATTTATACAGCCCATTCCTTGGGCTTTTGAACTAATTTCCAGCAGCATGTCGGATCTCTAGAACCTGTAACATGATCCAAATATATAGGGGTGGGGGTGATGGGGTGGGGGGCTGTCTCGATGGAGAAAATGTGAAAGGAGGAGTCCAAGAGACTCGAGGAGAGTATCCATGCATAAAAAAACAAAGAAGATGAAGATAAGTACATGAGCAAATACTTTAATAAACTTGGTGATAAGATTTAACCGAGGAATAAAACTGATTAGTAGCTTTCGAAACCAGCACACATTGATTTCAATATTTAAACACAGTGAGCACCAAAACGACAACTAAATAACTAGATTTAAAGCAGCATCTTGAAAGGTTAGATTCACATGCCTATTCCAAATGAGAAAATCATAATATCAAGCATCAATAATATAGTATACAACCCATGGATCTAAGTCAAGATGCGACATTCCATGCCAAAACAATATCATAAACTTAAGACAACAAGGACATCGAAAAAAGAACCTTAGTACCATAGCAAATTATCACTCTCTAATCAGATTTTAATACTAAAAGCATTTAAACCAAGCCTATAGCGGAGTTGTGACAAGAAAGGACGAACTAAACTAAATAGAGCATTTTGAAAAAACAGATCACCACAAGGCTATGAGTATCAACACAATAAGAGTAGCAATAGCTTGATACCAAATTTCCAAAATTCAATATATGCACATTCTAGTCATGCTCGAGAACAAAAGGCTAATAGCTCAATGAGAACGAGAAATTCATTTCCTATTAGAAAGTAATGAGAAAACAGAACAAAGAAAGGCAAATACCCTCGTACTAAAAGTAGAAGATTAAGAATTAAACCAGCAATGGAGGTATCAAATCGAATCCATTATACAAAACAATAAAATACGGTCAGAATAGTAAAGAACATAAATAAGATAAAGAAGTATACCTTTTTCGGAGCAGCGACTGGGGCGACGAGCTTGAAAGTAGCGATTTCCACACCTCAATTCAAATATGAAGAACAGACAATGAATCCCCAGGAAGAATCTAAGCGACGAACTTCTTGGAATTCAAGATTAGAGAATCGTTTTCAAATTTCAAGTGTAAAAATATTATCGCTTCAAAACTAAACTCAAAAAGCCATCAAAATCTTTCAAAACCACTGTATTTATCACTGAGGGGGGAGGGTTATTTATAGGGAAGAAGGGATGATTTAATGGGGGAATCCATTGCAGAAATTTTGAATTTCATTCCCCCACTCCAAGGCCAACAGTAAAAGAGATTTAAAATCTCAGAAAAAGGGGAAAGGGAACAAGGATTTGATCGACTAGGTTGCTAGGGTTATAGGTTCTGCAAGATAGTTTGATGAGGGTAATGGTTTCTTCGCGTGTGATTCTTGGTTTGAAACGCTATTTGCTCGGTGGATTTGACTGTCGCGTGAAGAAGAAGAAGACACAGGGGTCACGTACTGGTATACTACACATTTGCTGATTGTTGTTTTATTGGAATGGGTTTGGGCCGCGTAATCAGGAAATTAAAATTGGGATGAGAATATCTTGGTTTGGGCAGCTGGAAATTTGTAAAAAGGCCCAAAATTTTGGTCTCAAAATTGAGTTAAGGTGGGGGTAGAAATGGACTAGAATTATAAAAGGAAAATGACCATTTGAATATCAATTATAGCTAATTGGGATTAAGAAATATAGTCAATATGAATTTAAGTAAGAAAATAGGATAAAACTTCAATAAAATGAATTAATATAATCAAAAAAATGAGCTTCTTAATCTTAACAAAAATAAAATAAATAACTTGATTATTAACTAATAACTCAAAATTATAACTATAGCTTACTGTAAATTAATAAAGTATTTAACTATAGTGTAAAATCTTTTGTGATGATTTTCAAATATTTATAATATAAGGTGATTGTAAAATTATACATATTTATTATTTAAAATGACAAAATTACTTTGAAAATACCTTGAAAGTATTTTGAATTTTATAAACTTATTAATTCACAATTACAAGCATCTCTAATAAAATATTAAAAATATAAAATATTTTGAGATGATTTTTTAATATTCATAAAAATACATTAATTATCTACATAATTATATTAAACATGTATATTATTTAAAAATCATAACAAAAGTGACAAACTTGCAAAAAATATTTATTTATTTTATTTTATTTTATTTGGAATTTTGAAAAAACTAATTATTTTAAATCGTTTGAAATTGAGGAAGCTCGATTATAAATTTATAATGTGGTGGTCCAAAATTGGGTGTCAACAATTCTACCTCGTTTGACTTGGATTAATGAAAGGAATTCGAGGCAAATGAAATTTGACGAATCCAATTTTGACCGACCACATCTTCATCTTTAGGAAAGGAATTTTGGTACGGACTTTAGGAATTGTTGCCGACCTACGTATCAGGTTTCCTACATATCTCGGGCTATATGAGAATTCAGGCCACTTGTAGTTAGACACGTTGATATAAAGCATGATTATCAAAGTTGTCAAAAGTTATCTCGATATCAAATTCTAAAGAGATCGTATTACTCGGCAAATAAAATTTAAGAGAGAATTTTATAATACAACAGAGTTTTCAACATTGAGCCTCCTTCATCCTTAAACCTTAGGAATCGGATTGTTTGTAGTTCGACTCGATCGGTTGAAAAGGAAATCTATTATGCTGGATAATCATCTGCTCTGGAAGAGTGACAAGTAAGTCGAGTATGAAAAAGAGGCTTGCAATCTGTTAGCCATAAATGTGGCGCGCTTCACACCCACAAGTATGAACTTACATGGACATAATTTTCAAAGCTCTTGGTGTATTGTCACTCTGATTAAAAAGTTGCTTCTGGTGAACACCAAATTTTTTTTGGTTGTGCAACTGAAACAGATAAACCTAAATAAAAACCCACATGCCTTCTGATATAGGTGTGGTAGGATTGTGGTGAATGTCTCTCCTTAGCTCGCGTCCTAAGAGTTTGATAATCCTCTTTGGACTATGTACCAGTTTGCTGCTAAGAAAAAGTTCCACATTGTGTTGCATCATTTCTTATGTCGTCCGCACCTATGGTTTGATTTGAGTATTCATCCTCTCGAATGCTCTCGACATGAGATAAAACTCATTAGTGTAAAATATAATTCAAATGGAGAGATAGCTTCATTTACCATGTTGGAACTTAATTGTTCTCCCTGAATATTTTATGTCAACTTCTTACAGTTTGACACAAAGAAAATAAAGCATATATCTCATATATGCGACTTGTCTCTTCACTTTACTCTTATTTTAATATCGAAGTAGTAAAATAGACTAATATAATATGTTGATGGCTCTCTTGATGGTTTGAATATGATGTCCCTCTCACCAGTTTGATATGCAATGGACCTTTTGGCGGTTTGAATATGCAGTGGCCCACTTGGCGGTTTGAATATGCTATGGCCCTCTTAGAGGTTTGAATATGATGGCCCTCTTGGCGGTATGAATATGATGGCCTTCTCGACAACCTTAAATATAAATGCCCCTCTTGGCATTTTGATATGCCATGTCTCTTTTGGAAACTCAAATATGAGTGCCCTTCTCGGCAGTTTGAATATCTAATGACCCTTTTGGCGGTTTGAATATGTGTCCCTCTTGGAGATTTGAATATGAAGTGCCCTCTTTGCAGTTTGAATATGAAGGCCCTCTTGTCAATTTGAATATGAATGGCCCTATTGGAAATTAAAATATGCAATGACCCTCTTGGCATTTTGAATATGCAAAGACTTTGACTATGAATGTCGTCCTTCATTAATATTTGATATGATGATAGGTACTTTTGGTCATAGCATCGTTTTTATTCGTATCTAGCAACCTTAAGTAGTAGATATTCTTCGATTTGATGATAGAATATTGTTGTCAAATGCCTATTTGGTCAAGCAGAGATGGTACACTCACTATTAGATATTTGCTTATATGTTCTCCTGAAATGGTCGTTTGATAATTATAGCATCTTTGATGATCTTATTATACCCTGCATCCACAAAGAAATGTTAGTTTTGGGCCATTTGCTCCTTGTCTCGCTATCTTTGGAAGTTGTTTGATCGTACGAATCACCGTAGACAAAAGACAAGATCATATTTAAATTAGAACATTTGCTAGGTATGAAATTTTGAAAAAATAGTTTACAAAGATCTCTGCCAATTAATTATCGCGACATGCACGACACAAACAAAACATCTTTTGTCTCAGATTTTTGCCATGAGAGGTAACTTGCTGGCAACTTCACAACTCCTTAAAATTATATCAAATTAAGGCACTTGAAGTTGACTTTGATGTTCCTAGTATCCTTGATAAAAATTTTGAGGTCCTCTTCAAAAATTCCTTCCTAGTTAGATGTTTCAGAACAAATCTAATGGTGATCACGGAAGTTATGATATTTTGCAAAAATTTTAGGTTTTCTCAAAATTATGTCCCAATTACACATTTGGATATGATATTTGACCCTTGTTTGTAGGAAATAACTCTTCGTGTAGAATTTTTGAGATCCTCTCAAAAAAATTCCCAATATCCATTATGAAGGGAAATGGAAATCTTATTGGAAATATGACCGAACCGTTGCGGCACCTACGTATCCCATTGAGGAAGGAATCTGGTCAAATGTAGTTCCTATCTTGCGGATTGACATAATAGAAAATTTTTATAAGGAGATGACCGAGGATGACATAGGCCGCCTACGTATCTCATTCTTGAGAATTGAGGTCACACATAGTTCGTTACAAAGGAAATGTTTCAAAACGAAATGCGACAAATGATTACGAGCACACTGAAATTACAAAGAAGTAATGGAAAGAAGTATCATCCTTCAACTTTAGTATCTCTTGAAAACATCTAAATTGATAGCTTTTCTCCACACTTTACCGTCCATCTCTGCTAGAACCAAAGCACCTCTTGATAGTACTTTGTGGACAACATACAATCCTTGCAAGTTAAGCGCAATTTTTCCTTTGTATTCGTCTTGATGAGGGAAAATGCTTTTCAACACCAATTAGGCTACCTCAAATGTTCGAACGCTTAAGTGTGAGTCATTCTCTATTGATACAATTATTCATGTGAGCACGATACGCAGTTGAATTGCGCTGGGTAATTTTGAATTGTTGACATATCCATTTCATCAAGTGACTGTTCAGATTTGCTCCATTGTCTGTGATGATATACTCTGGTACCCCTAAACGACATATCAAATTATTGCAAACAAAATCAACCATACGTTTCTTCACCACAACCTTTTTGAAAGCAACTTTGACCCACTTTTTGAAGTAATCCTTGGAAGCCAAAATGAAATTCTGTCCATTGGAGGCAGCAGTATCAATCGGTCCAATAACATCCATGCCCCAGGCTGCAAATGGATAAGGGGAACTCATCGCATTGAGCTCGTGGGGAGCTACTTTTGTCAGATCTCCATGTACCTTGCATTTATGACACCTTTGGACAAATCGTCCACAATCACATTCCGTAGTCATCCAAAAGTATCCTACCCTTAAGATTTTCTTTGCCAATGTAAACCCATTCATGTGCATCCCACACACTTCAGCATGCACTTTTTCAAGCAATCTTGTGGATTCTGTAGCATCCACACATCTTAAGTAATCCCAGATCAGGAGTCCTCCTATAAAGAACCTATCCATTCAAAAAGAAGTTGTTCTCCATTTTTCGGATGTTTTCTTCTGAATACTTGTTGCTTTTTTGGTTATCTACCGGTTTTCAAGAACTTTTTCACATCGATACACCATGGATTCCCATCCCATTCTGCTTCCACATGTGATTAATATTCTGGTTGTTCTTTTAAACCTATCTGAAGTGGATCGATATAAATCTTTTATGGGTGTTGTATCATGGAGATATGATTGTGAGGGCATCAGCAAGATCGTCCTATATCCTCGGTGTGTGTTTGAACTCAGTCTTCCTAAATCTTTTGCATAACCTCCGTACCAATTTTACGTAAGGTAAGATTTTGGGATTCTACGCGGCCCATTCTCCTTCAACTTAATGAATCAACAAGTCTGAATCACTAATTATCACTAATTCTTGAACATTCATGTCAAGAGCCATTCTAATGCCAAGAATACATGCTTTATACTCAGCAATGTTATTAGTGCATCAGAATCTAATCTTTGTTGTTGATGGATAATTCTGAACCGATTCAGATATTAACACTACTCCAATTCCTGATCCTATAGAGTTCACTGCTCCATAAAAGAACATTCTCCACCCAGGATAAGATTCTGATATGTCTTCTTCTTCAAAAAAATGCTTCTTCATCAGGGAATATGTGGTAAGTTGTTCATATCCTTTATCTACTAGGTTTTTAGCAAGTTGATCGGCCAAGTCTTGTCCCTTAATTGCTTTCTGAGTCATATACACAATGACGAACTCACTCAACAAGATTTTCCACTTTGTGAACTTTCATGTAGTCATTGCTTTCCAAAATATGTAGTTGAGTGGGTCCATTATTGAAATGAGATGTGTTGTACAATCCGACAGATAATGTCTCAATTTCTAAGCAACCCAATTCAAAGCACAATAGGTTCTCTCTAAGAGGGTGTAACGAGCCTCATAGGATGTGAACTTCTTGCTCAAATAGTATATAACTCTTTCTTTTACTCCAGTCTCACCATGTTATTCTAGAACACACCCAAATGTGTTGTCAGAGATGGATAAATACAATAGCAAAGGACAACATGCATGTGGTGGCACAAATACTGGTGGATTTGAAAGGTGACTCTTGATGGTGTCAAAAGCCTTCTGACATTCTTTGGTCCATTTGGTTGGTGCGTCTTTTCATAGAAACTTCAATATGGGCTCACATATTACCGTTGATTGATGTATGAATCAACTGATGTAATTAAGTCTCCCTAGAAAACACACTACTTCTGTCTTAGTCTTTGGAGGAGGCAACTCTTGAATTGTCTTGATCTTGGAAGATCAAGCTCGAACCTCTTCTGGAGGTACTCCAAATGCACATTTGGCTGGGTTCAACTTAAAATCATACCTACGTAACTTGTGAAAGAAATTTTCCAACTGTGTCATATGATCCAAACTCTCACAGGATTTTACGGTGATATCGTCTAAATACACTTCAATTTCTTTGTGGATCACATCATGGAAAATGGTGGTCATAGATCTCATATAACTGGATCCAGCATTCTTAAGCCCGAACGACATCACTTTATAATGGTAGACTCCCAAGGTGTGATGAATGCTATTTTTTCTGTATATTCTTCATCCATTAAAATCTGGTGGTATCCCGCAAAACAATCCACAAAATATTGCAGCTCACGCTTAGTAGAATTGTCGATGAATATGTGCATATTCGGCAAGAGGAAAACATCTTCTTGACTCACTTTGTTGAGATATCGATAATCCACGCATATCCTAATTTTTCATCTTTCTTCGCCACTTTAACAATGTTAGCCAGCCAAGTGGGAATCATGGTCACTTCGACGACCTTTGATTTGATCTGCTTCATAACCTATTCTTTTAACCTCAAACACATATCGGGCTTGAACTTTCTGGTTTTCTGCTTTATCGGACAATATCAGTGCTTAACCCTGGCATATCTTCATAAGACCAAGCAAACTTATCGATGTATTGTTTGAGCAGCTTGACAAATTCTTCAACAAATATAATCTGGTTTGGTATTCTAAGTTCTCTTTGTGTTGCAACCAAATGGACACTGACTCGGGTTTCTCTGACCGACTCATCATCTCCCAAGTTTACTATCTTTGTATTGTCCAAGCTGGGCTTTTTATTATTTTCAAGTTGCCTCAAGTCCTTGATGAGGTTTTCAGGTATCATGGTTTCCTTGTCATATTCTTCACATTTATCTTCATTGGCCTTACTCGGTTCACCGTGTTTGTGACATGTCATGACATTGACAGGTTTAGATTTTTTTTACTGAAAAGAACAATTAACCAACCATCTTATATAGAGATAGTTTAAATGTATATACTAGAGAATGATTCGCAAAGACACGATACTCAATTTAAAATAAATGAGGCTTTCGTTGTAATTTTAAAAAGTTGTACAAACATTGGTCATGAGTCATGAGTCATTTCCTTTAAAACATTCTGATGAAAAATAAAGTGACATAAATGGCGATTTCGGCCTTCATCCGTAAAACACCGATTTTCAAAAATAAAACTTCAAATCATTTCTTTGTCTACCAAGTCATTCGATTGATCATAAGTGGAGTGGCCATCCAATTTTGTAGCATCTCTCCATGTCCGGCATCTCGAATGGTGGGTGTTGTGGTGCATTCTGCCGAGATCACAACACATTCTTCTTCATCAGCCAATCTTTCTATCGCTTCCACTAGACCATTAACCTCAGGCTCTAAAGCTTTAGCAATAAATGACTGGTACAATTCTAGCTTTGGTATATCATAGTCATGCTTCTTCCTAGTTTCTGCTTCAAAAAATTCTTCCTCTATAAGGGTATAACCAACGCTGAAGCGTAAATTTATAAGTGGGATAGGAAGAGGTTCGTATATGTCATCCAAATTCTTGCCTGAGCCACACCCAGTCTAAAAATCTCTTCTTAGCATAGTTGTGGCTATCATTTTATACACTAGTGGCATTGGTACTTGTTGTGTCGTATCTTCAAAAGCATCGTTAATTATCTCCACCATATGAAATTCAGTACCTTGAGAGGAATCTTCAATAATGGGAACGGAAAAACCAGGGTAACTATGTCCACTCCCTCCCCACTGAAGCTACGATTAAACAACCTCATAATCAATGCATATTTCTCTCGCTAACCACGAGTTTGTCACAGTAAGCTCGTAAGTGAGCCATGGGGTTCCCAATAACATTGAAGGTTTCAAATTTTGAAATTTTGTAACCTTCAGGTATTTCTAAGTCAGGGTCCATGCAAAGGTCCTCATACTCAAGTCCTGTGATTTTCCTCCAAGATTGAACATTTTAAACTTCTTCTGAGATGGACTCCTTCATGACATACATTTCTTGATCACGTTTTTCTTCTCTCAACCTCCATTCCTTCTCCATTTCTTCATAGTGATCCAGCTCCGGTTGATCGGGAGAACTAGGACACGGTTAAGGGATGGCATAGGCTAGTGGAGTTTGGAATGCTATAGAAGGGTATGCATGTTATCTTGGAAAAACAAATGGGTTATTAGAGACTGGGGGTGGGATTTGGTAGGTTGGTGTGAAGTTTCGGGAGTGATTAGTGTTAGGTGCTTGGTTCTGATTTTGTAATAGTGGTGGCGTTTTGTAGGAAATGCTGGCGTAAGGAGCGTTGGATACAGTTAAGTCAATGTTATGAGGATTAGGAGTGGAAGTGATGGGTCTTCTAGAGTTGGTAGGGAAATAATTGGGTAATGGATAACTTAATGATGGAATAAGAGGAGGAGGTCTTCTAGTTTCAAGGGGGTGTTAATTCGATGAAATAGAGAATTTGGCCAGATCTTTGGTTTATTGAATCTCTTCTTGCATGTGTTGAATTCATTGCATTAACTGAGAGATCAACTCACTCTGATCAGTGAGTTCAGCATTTCTGACGGTCACATCCATTATTCCCGTTTCTGTAGAAGTACCAGTCATTTCTCTATTGCCTTTATCCAAGGAATGATCAAGGAAAGATGGTATGATTGCTCTAGATCTTGTAAAGTAGGGATGGTTGGCCAGTTTGATTTCAACACAGATCAGTCTTTACCTATAGAGAAGAACAACTCAAAAGATATATATGTTAGTTTTCATTTTTAACGAGATATGCAAATAAGTTGACATTAAGATATGCACACAAGTGTCACTTTACTTCAAGCAGATTAATCCTCGGAAATATTTTGAGTGAATGGGAGGACTCAAATGGAAATAAATCTATCTTTGATTGAATTGGGAAGGTCGAATTGCATAGAATACTGTTAATTTCTTCCACTCATATAATTTTATGGGTGAAACTTTTCAAAATCTATCACTCATAAGGGAGAATAAAAATTGAAAAGATAGGGACAACGTCTTAAGCAGGCTTCCTACGTATCCGCCAAGGAAATCAGGTCCGACGTAGTTTGAATTACATAAGATAACTTAAACATACCCTTCCCGAAATTGATAGAGAGACTAGGTTCAAAAAGAGCTTCCTACGTACCCCGTATGGGCTCAAGTCTCGCATAGTTCTTGATTACAAATAAACTTTTTTAAAAATTACGAACATGAGAGATACGTTACATGAAGCTAAATCTACCACCAAAACATTTTTCTTTCCTCTTCAACCGTAGGGTGACGATTCGGTGCTCTCATCATTTGAACCTTATTTTGTTTTCCCGTTTCCCCTCATGGAGAAAGCATTCCCAAAATTTAGCTTCTTAATGACCTGTTCAATTTCAGGGATCCTTGCAGACGCTTTGATGATATTAATTATCTCTTGATCGATTTTTACAATCTTTCTTTTTGCTGAGGTTGTTTCCATGTCCATGTCAATAATTCTCTCTCATGGCGTCTATTAAGTTTGGTCTAGTATTGAAAGTATCCTTTTGGCTGCAGTTATCCTCTCTTCAGTATCAGTAAATTTTTTGAACATTGACTATTTAGTTTCTCCTTACTAACCAAAGGTCAAAACAATAGGTGGGATTGGTGTGTTGAAGTCTTTTTAAGACATTCTAGCAAATCGACCTTCTTGTGACAAATGAATGAAATTCAGAAGATTTTTGGAGTAAAGGATTAATATATTTTTGAGATACTTGAACGACACTTCAAGAATAATTTTGACGGATTTTGTTGTTGTGAATTTTAATATATTCTTAGAGTTCGCTAAAAACAAGAATGGATTAATTCTACGCAAAGAGGTATAAAAGATTCCGCCCTTCTAGCCTGTAGACAAATGACACATCACAACACATAGCAATTATATGAAGCAACACACAAACATTTTATATCAGGCCCTAGATTTGAGACCTTTTTATGCCAAAGGTTGGCCTGAACATCAAACATAACGTGATTATGATAGATTGATCCAAGCCATTAATTTGTGACAACTCAATCTTGAGAAACAAAGACCAAACATTCAATAAATACCAATAAAATCGTACAACAAAGAGAGAATAAACTAAAAATACATAAAATGACAAAAAATAGAGACAAACCTAAGACTTAGCCTAAATGTTGTTATCAATCACGCTGGTGGAGAAAGTGACGATGACACTCCCAGGTTGCTAGGCCCTGCTTCCGTATTATCCAAATATTGCATTCTAGTTTCCATTTGAGCCCACATTTCAGGAGTGACCGCTTTTGTTCCAAGATGAGAATGCATTATCCAGATCGTCGTCCCAATATCCTCAAAACCTTGTTCACCTTTTGGACTCATGCTATTGCGATCTTCTCGAAGCCACACCTGAAATTCTGGAATTTCTATTTTTAGACCATTTCCTATATCCATCATGAGAATATTGTTCCATTCATGAAGAATCCCTTTGGATCTAGAGACTTCAAAGTTTGGTCTGAATGGAATTTCAGAAACCCTCATGTTTGCTTGATGAGGGATAACTTGTGCTTGACCAAACTATTGAAGCACGCGCACATGAGCATATGGCTGGAGACCTTTCGACTCAATAAGCTTGATATAGTAGAACCTCCTGCATCTGATATAGGCCAGGGAACATGAGAGTATGGATTTTTCCACAAAATTTCGGTACTAGTGCGGGAGGCCAAATATCCATACCAGTCATCAGTACCAACCGGAGACACAAACCTTCTCGTCATGTCGTAAAAACTGTCAATATAATTTGCTTTACTTTATATGTAATCCATATTTTACGCTTGTCAAAATGTTCCATTGCCCACATTAGTAAAAGAAGATTGCAACCTTCAAAGAAGTTTGCTTCCCCTCTTTTACATTTCACAAGAGCTCACAAAATTTCTACTAAAATTATGGGAACTAGAGTGAGTTCTTTTCCATTAACACCTTCAAAAAGTACAGGAGTCATAGAACATATGCAGGTGCTAATATGACCATGTTCTCGTGGAAACACTAAAGTCCCTATAAAAGCCACAACAAATGTGATAGGACATCTAGCTTGCCAATGAACATGTGCAAGAGAATTCTTTCTTGAACACTTTGTAACTATTTGAGCATCCATACCTTTCATATAAGTAATCCAGAAAAACCCAATTATTTTTGAAGCATCGAAGTTATCTTTCACTTTTCAGTCCTAATTAGCGAAAAAATTTCTTCCCTTATTGACTCTGTGGAATACTTTGACCTTTTCCTCAATACTTCAAACTCGTGAAATAATAGATTTCCTCTAATGTAGGTGTTACTTCGAAGTTTTTGAATGTGAAAACAACACGATCTGGATCCAAAAACTAAATCAATGCTCTAATCACATGTTTGTCTAGATCAACCTTGAATAGCATAGGGAGTCACCCCTACCTTCTTTCAAGTGCTAGTTTTTCACTTGGAGTGAAATTTTCCCACCAGGTCTTTGATTTGTATGGGAAACCGTTGACCATCCTAATCTTAGGCACTTGGGGGACTAAATTCATGCTACAAATCAAAATAAAATGAACAGATAATTTTCAAACTCACTATGCCAAAATTAGGCTTGGATTTGTCTATTATTATCACATTGCACAAAACATGCTCGTTGGTCGTTCGGACGTGAAACCGGTCGACATAAGTGTAGGTTTCTTAAATGTGAAATCCATACCCAGGATCGATCTGCCTAAGGTATATGCATTCATGAATAAAATTGAGGGGTGGCTTAGCTCAATCTTATGTTTTCTAAGATTTGGCTTACTAGACACAAGGTTCTCGAGTGAGAAGGCTAAGGTCACACTGAAAAATATCTTGTTAATGTCGTTTTAGCCACAAATTCAATTGTACACAATAAAAAAATATTACTTTCACCCATGACCATAAACCTTCTTTTGT
The DNA here is from genome assembly GCA_022817965.1 of Solanum lycopersicoides. NCBI lineage: Eukaryota > Viridiplantae > Streptophyta > Magnoliopsida > Solanales > Solanaceae > Solanum > Solanum lycopersicoides. Next base: position 28,645 of record JAJJBR010002482.1, read on the forward strand.
ATAAAGCCTCAAAGTAGTTTTTGATTAAATCAAAAACCTATTGCTAAACCTCTTTAATAAAAATAGAAAAAATTCTTTTGGACAAAAGATTTGGTCTAAATTTAGTCAGAATGATATATGACTTGTGTTATTTACCTTTTTGAACATTACCCTTTTAACTTTAATACATTTTAATTAAAAAAAATTAATCTATTTTAAAATTTTAAAAAAATATTACAATTTTTTTTAATTTCTGGCCAAATTCTGGCCATGTAGTATTACCTCTAAAAAAAACAGTAGATTGGCCAATACTTTTTTCACGTGACTTCTTTAAAAGAATAAATTTTATTTTTCAACCCAACATAAGAACTCATTCTTTTCACTTACTCATCATAATTTCTGGCTTAATTCATTTACAACCACTTAAAAATTATTCACATATTTCACTTGGACATTTCGACTTGAGCTTGTACCTACTGAACACCTTATTTATTGAAAAATCATTTCAATTAGACACAAAATGCTGATATGGCAAAAGAAAGTGTGTTCCACTTGGTTTAGGATAGTTTCTATGCCAGAGGAGTGTGTCAAGGAAACAATGAAACCAAATAGGCATCACATCATTGAATTTAATATGTTTTTAGCTGCGGATACTCGCATTCAAATTTCCCAATTCCCTATAGGTGATGGAATCACCATTTGGTGGCGACTCTAAAAAGAGTTTCTCTTTTGTTCTAGGAAAAACAATTGTGTGTCTTGTGTTTGATGTTTAAAGGTTTTCTTTATTTACTAGTAAGTTGTTGCTGCAACAATTATTGTACTATTATCATTTTCATCTCTAGCTTTGAGTATTTGAAAAGTAACTCTCTGTTTTAAGAGTTCTCGTATGTTCATATAGTATTTTGGGAATGTCTCAGGTTGAGACTCGAGAGATGGATATGATTTTCAAGCAAACATATTTTATCATGATACAAATTCTTTTTTCTTGGTGCAACTGCTTTGGCGAAGAAAGTGTCTCAACAGTGATACTTCTTTGACTATGAAACTTATTCAATCCGATATACCTGTGAGTGTATGTGATCACACATGTATTATAGTGAGTATAAATAATTAGATGTTAGACTCGTTGAGACTTATGAGTTGGCAAACACAGTGTCTCAACTATGATACTTCTTTGACTATGACACTTGTTCAATCCAATTATAGTGCTGGCAATTTAAGTCTACTATTCACTGACCCGGCCAAATAGCCCATCAAATATTGGTATAAAGAGTGATTTTAAATATGGGTATTTTATGGTTAAACTACGGGTCATACACTACAAAAAAACATTTTAATTTGCAGAGGTTTATTTGTGGGGGTTTTTAAAAACTCCACGATAAAATCATTTTGTAGCATTTATTTTAACCCCTGCGATATAATTTATTTTGTGACGGTTTTATTGTGGAGACTAGTGATAACCTCAGCAAATTGCACCAATTTGTGAGGTTTTGGGAACGCCGCAATTTATTACAATTTGTAGTGGTTTTATTGTGAAAGTTTGTGATAACCTCTGCAAATTACACAAATTATGAAGTTTTGTAAATGCCACAATTCACTACAATTTGTTACATTTGTACAAAATAGAAAATAATTTTAAAAACTTGAAATATAGAAAACACTTTAGAAAATAATTTAATCATGGAAAGTAGAAATACAACTGATTACATGCATTGCATGTTTAATTAGCATGAGAAAAACAAATTAAGTTGTGAATTGAATTGTTGTATCTTGCTACAAACAATTAGATATTTAGGTTGATGCTTTCAAGAGAATGAAACGATAGATGAATATTTCAAAGAAGTGGATGTTGTATATGCAGTCATACAAGATTAGGTAAGATTTAAAAAATAAAAACCTTCACTATAAAGTACTGGTAGCACGTTTTGACTTTAAAATGAGAAAACATTTGAGATGATTTAGGTATAATTTAATTTTAATAAGATTAAGATGTCAAAATCTGAATATAATTAAGTTTTGTATTTAAATTTTAATATTTGACTTTTAATACAAGTTTTAAATATTAGGATGTTCTATTAAGATCCAACTACTATATAGTTAAGATTATTTTTACATATGAATGTATAAATTTGTCTTTATCTAAAAAATTAATGAATATGAATTTATTAAAATGTGAAATTCATCTAATACTATATCAACATAATATTATTATGTAACAAGAATATATGGTGTTGTTGTGATGAAAGAAAATATCAAATAAAATAATAAACTCAAATCACTATAATCAAATTTCTATATTACCTTTTTTACATTTGTTTGATATGAAATCACTTGTTAAAGTTTTAAACTTTAAATTATCAAATATAGTTACTAATTGTGTCAATTTGTCATGAATTAAGATTTATGTTGTTTTGTAACTTGAATATTTTAAATGTAGTCTATGTTATAAATGGCAGAATTCAAGTTTCTTGATGATGAGAGGGAGTTGGTCGAATAGTAAGCACCCTTCATTTCCAACCCAAAGGTTGCGAGTTCGAGTCACCAAGGGAGCAAAATAGGTAGGAGTTGGGTTGCGAATTCGAGTCACAAAGGGAGCAAAAGGCGTGGGAGCTCTTGGTGAGGGTAAAAAAAATGGTAAAAACCCTTTCAAAAGAATCAAATAAGATATTCCGACTATATTGTGTGTGGGTTATGAACCCTTGTAGAAGGTATTTAGTTAAGTTCTACAATCATATTTAAGGGGTTACAAATTATCAAAAATTGATCTTAAAAACAACATAAATTGCAAATTCATTCTGTGGCGGACGTATGGAGGTTCTATTAAACCTTCACAAATATGTTTGTGGCATAGGTAATTGTGGAAGTTTCTAAAACCGCCTCAATTAATTTTGTGTGGGTCAAAAACTCCCACAAATTGATTATTTTTTAAAACTATACAAAATGACCCTTTTTTTTGTAGTGACATATGGTTATTGTAAGTTTTCTCCAAATTTTCAAAAAACCGTGAGTTCCCAAGTTTGAAAAGCGATTTTCAAAACTTTCATATATGTGTCCCTATTAATATTTCAACCCACTCCCCCCCCCCCCAAAAAAAAAAAAAAATTAAGTTTATTTTTAAAAAAATAATTTGAACTTCAAAATTTCTTTTTTTCACCCCTACCCTTGACCCCCCACCCCACCAACCACCTACTTCCATACCAGCCCCCTCACCCCACGAAAAAATAATTTTAAGTTTGTTTTAAAAATGTTTTCAATTTCAAAATTTTATTTTTTTCATCCCTACCATCGTCCCCCCACCCTCCCCACCCCCTACCAGCCCCCTACCCCCTATCAACCCCCCTCCCCCTCCCCCCAAAAAAAAAAAACAATAATATAATATTAAGTTTGTTTTTAAAAAAATTTTCAACTTCAAACATTTATTTTTTCACCCTACCCTGGACCCCCCTGCCATCGTCCCCACCCCACCCCTACCCCGTATCAACCCCCCCCACCAAAAAAAATAAAAATAAATATTAACTTTGTTGTTAAAGAATATTTCAACTTCAAATATTTATTTTTCACCCTACCCTGGAACACCCCTGCCATCGTCCCCCTACCCCCACCCCCCGCCCCCACCCCTACAAACCACCCCTAATATTAAGTTTATTTTTTAAAAAAAAAATCAACTTCAAATATTTATTTTTTCACCCTACTCCCCCCTCCCCCAACCCCCGATCAGCCCCCCCCCCCCCACCAATCCCAATTTTTTTTTAAAGTTTTTGTTCTTATTTTTATAATACAATAAAACTATATGAAGAATTTTCAACATATTTTATCTAAAAAAAGATTAAAGTATTTTCTCCATATTGAATTCTTAAATAAAGTACTATTTATTCATGAAAATATGGGTAAACTAGTATTTTACCCAACCCATTTATTACCCAAGCAATTTTTACCCGTATCAGATATGGGCGGGTTGAATAATTACCTTTTTTATGCTTACCCATTTTCAACCTGCCCATATTTTGTGAACTATAGAGATATAATGAAATTTAGAAGTGTTTGGTAGAAAGTTTTGTGAACTTCTTATAATTGATATACGTTTCAAAGGGTTGATAGTTTCTTTATCATAATAAGAGATTTTTTTTAGTATGATGGCATATCTAGTAATCATGTTGCTCATCGACCTTCTTAATCATGCAATTGTTGAGTTATTAATTTATGGGGTGAATATTATGACTATGATTCTCTCTACTAATCGTCTATTTGTGTTCAGCTCACGCATATATCTCTTATGGCTATGATAATTAAACAAATAATTCTGAAATATCCATTAATAATCAAGTAGGGTGTACAAGGTATGTGTCTATCCTAGACAAAAAGATGTTTCCCAATTCCTAGGCTTATTATCCTACTCTATTTGATCATCACTGTATCTTACGTCTTTCTCTCTCTCTCTCAAGTTAAATTCAAGAATATATGTGTATTTTATTGATCTCGAAGCAGTAAAATAATAAAATCAAGATCAAATAAGTAACTCATACGAGAAATATGTAGTACAACATTGGATCTTATCAACAACAATCATATTGTTGATATGCTTAAGTTACACCTTTAAATGGTGTAATGCGATAGCATGCAAGAACAGTAATGAGGTTTTGATAGAATCCATAGGAAATATGGGAAAACTTTTGAACTTTGCAATGGGAACAACTATTAGGTACTTTTAGCCAAATTCTAATTTATAATGTCGTAGAGAATGTATAAACTAAAACGAAGATTGCAAGAAAATGAAACTAGATAAGATGTAAAATTCTTTATTAAAACACCAAGATTGTGTCCCCACAACGGATTTTTATTTTCTTACCATGGAATTACAAATACTTTGAGTTACACATATGCACTCAGTCTCATGCACTACCACTCAACCATTTTCAAGTGCTTGAATAGTTTATCTACATAAGATGCATTTATAACCAAATGATTTATTAACATAAGCGTGAATGATCAAGCGAAGTAAATCTTATTATTCCTAATATTAATTTAACAAAGAAGGGATAGTGCTTCGAGTTCTTTAATTTGATAGCTCATGGACCATCTAATTCTTTATGTACTGAGAGATATGGTCATTTGAATTTGACTCAAGTAAAATCTCATATTGAAACACAATTGATTAGAAAGCTTTCAACTCAACTTTGTGTTACGGGATTCTAATGATCTTAATTCATATCCAAAATCATTCCCACATTTTAAGGAATTGATATCAACTTAAAAGTTAACGGGTGACTGTAAAGACCCCTAAACGGGTCATATAAGTCACCATGGGCCGTCTAGGGTATTATCCATGCGACTCAAGCCATATAAGGTTGGGATACCTAACCTAAATAGGTTGTGGACCCCTAAACAAACTGTTTAGGGTTCCCTGAAGGGTCCATGGTTCATTTTGGGTTCGTTGAATGGCTTGTTAGCCTCTTTAGCCTTTCTCCATATACAAGATATTACACGACTCTCTGCATACCTTTATTAAAGCCCTAAGCAGTCATGAAGAAAGGAGATTTGAACTTTAAGAACCCTAGCTTCTTGTTCCTTGGTCTAGAGAGAAGATTTCGGAGAAAACCTATGATAGAATTTGGAAAATTAGGGGAATGAAGTTAGGGTGGGTAGTTTTAGGACTTGAAAAACTTATATAAGGTTAGGGATTAGAGTCAAACGATATAACTTAGGTTTTAAGCACATTGGAAACTAATCAAATAGTCTTAAAAATAACTGTCGGATTGATCCTATGGTTGTGACCTACAGTTCGTAATTCCTATGGATTATGTTGACACCCAATTTTGTCCCTCCACGATATCAAAATAATCATCAAGATTCTTCAATTTCAAACGATTTATTAGTTATTATCAAGTTCAAATAGTTTTCGATTTAGTTTGAATAATTTTGTCACTTTTTTATGAGTTTTAAATAATATGTATGTTTTATATTTTTATGTATATAATTAGAGTATTTTTATGAATATTAAGATATCGTCTCAAAAGGATTTTAATTGAATATTTGGCTATTTAGTTTAGTTTAAGTTATGTGGTCTATATATTGAATTAACCAATTTATAATTATATTAATGATTTTATTTTAAGATTAAGAAGCTCATTAATTGATTAATAAAAATTCATTTCATTTTTATTTTGGCCGAATTCAACTATTGCCTCAATTTGATCGAAATTGCAATTCACATGGTTATTTTTCTTCAGTCAAATTAACTACATTCTTGGCTTCTTTTTCAAGACCTATTTTCCTCAATAACCCGACAATTCCCAGGCAATCTAATATTCATCAAAAGCCGAACCATTATAATACACAACCCAACTTAATTCTCCATCAAAGATCTAACAATATTCCTTCACACATTCAATACAGTCAGGAAATCATGTGTGTTGTTTTGTTACTGTCTGTCGACTGTTTTCTTTGAAATTTCATGTGTTGATTTATAGCTTGTCGTGCCTCTTAATATGACTTGAAAATTAGGAATGTTGTATCCTTTGTTTGCTGCTAGAGTACTATGTTTGAGGTGCATTTTATTTAGTCTTCCTTACTTTCTCTTATCGTAGTCTAAATTTTAGTTAAATCTTTTATCTTTAGTTACTTCTTGGTTCAATTCTTTCTTTAATATTATTATCTAAATCTCTCCTGGATAGCTTATTAAGTTTATAGAAATTTGTAGTCATTTGAGTATAAACCTGGAAGTTGTAAAGATCTATTTACATGGCTGATTCTTGATTTTCTTTTTTTCCCTGTTAAGTCTGCTTTATAGGAATAATCAGTCGTATGAATTTATAGCTTCTCGTTTAATTTTGTCTGGTTGAATATTTATGCAATTTATTTTGTCATTGCTTTGTTCCATTCTTTTGTGATTAGTTTGTTGTGTTTTCATATCTGCATGTAGTCATTTGAGTCTTAATTTGAGTATTCATATATCACTTTATTTATGCTCAAGTTTAGTTTAAATTTTTTCCTTATACATCTGAGGGGTTTGGTTTGGTGAACATTTGATATGTTCAAGTGTAAGTTTAGTAGCTTGTGATCAAGTTTTCTTCTTTTCCATTTGAATTTGATGTTTGAGTTAAATCTGTGTGTTTAAATTGAAATTATCTTTTTAGCCTTTGTAGTGTACCACTTAATCACTATTCCTTTATAATATGTGAGGATGCATCTTCGCCATTAATTGTCCTTATTTTCTCATGTTTTAAAAATCTCTAAGTTAAGATTGATGTCCATCTCGTGTTATATCTAATGGGTAGTGTTTTATTACATAACGGGAAAAAAGATTTATCTTGTCTTGGTAGTGGTTAGATTAATTGATATATTCTTTACATGTGTTGCTATCCCTTTTTAAGAGTAAATTAAGTTGTTTTTTTTCTGGTAATAAAAGATTTATTAACCAAAAAGGCAGTGAGATACACGGAAAAAAAAAAGAGAAGACTGCTTAATGGACATAGTCCCATTACTTCAGTAAACTACTATGCAATTCCTAGCCACTTAGCATTTATAGATAACTATATATTGTAGCATAAACATATGTTTCCTTTCCTTCTACATAGGATTAAAATTATGATTCTCTAGCCAACTCTTCATCTTAACATGTCTAAGACCTCTAGCATGGACTTCTTGGGTGATCAACTTTGTGAGAAGCTCTGTTGTCCTTTGTTTTTATTGAAAAACACACATGTTCCTTTCCCTCCATATATGGTAGATGGTGGCTGCAAGGACCATTGTGTAAACTTCAACTCTACTACTCTTAGTTGTAGCATTTGCAGTAGCCCATGCTAATTCCAGTTTCCAACTTCCAGCTGACCGAGAGATTCAAAGCCAGTTGAGAATTTTTTGCCACTTTGAGCAGAGACTCTGCGAGCAAAGAACAGATGTAGTAATAAATTGCTTGCTCACAAACTTAAATGTTGTATCCCTTTTATTTTATTAATATTTTTCCTTTACTTTGTTTACATGTAATATTGGTTGAGTCCAATGGACTCTAATCCTTGTATTTCGTTGAGTTAAGATTTATTATCAAGTCAACTTCCTCATTTCATGAATCGGAAATCGAATATAGGGCTAAAGCTAATTTAGAGGTCTGAAGAGTTAAAAATGACTTATATATACTGATATACATATAGTATACATTCGGTATAAATAAAATCAAAATTGGGCCAAAGCCCAAAAAAATCAACAGTTTTTTAGCTCAATATTGATGCGCAGTAGTAGGCCCAAAAGACCAAAATTCTTCTTCCCTCTCTTTATTATTTTTTATTGTAATTATTTTTTATTTTATTTTAACTCTAACTCTTATGTTAATTAACTTCACTAAATTCCTTTAAGACTACCCATCTTTGTTATAATTTAAATGATCTAATTATCTCTTTACCCAATCATTTTGTAAGAAGATTTACATTCTTTATAAATTGCTAAATTATTTGAAGTTCTTTAAGTTAATTTCTTTCCAAGTGATTTTTATTTGTCTTTATATACTTTAAGTATTAGTCAAAATGTTTTTTTTCAAGGTGTACCGCGCGTAAGAAGACACTTCAAGTGTCTAACACTTTCTTGAAGTGTAAATTGAACGCCGAACCCTTTGGTATTTTCAACTGATTTTGTCTCGTTAAATCTTTTGAAGATTACTAAGTTTTTCTTAATTTATTCAAACACAATTAAGTGGAGACTCGATCTTTTAAAATTGATTTTTCTTTAAAAAGTTAAATTTGAAAATAAGTTTTTTTCTTTTTTTGACATATTAGAAATGACGACTCTGTAGGGGAATTAATTAAGTTATAACCATAATGACTCGACTCTTTTTGACTATTTGTTAATAATTGTTCAATTATTTAGCCCTATATATGTCTTATTTGTTTAAATTGTGATATTAAGCTTCATTGCATGGATATCATTTACTCTGTCAAACGATTTTTTTTATTTTTCACTTAAAGGAAGATTATATAGGCCGCAGTTGTTCATTAACCAAACTGTTTCTCTGGGTAACCTGGCGAATGTAGTTGGTCATTGGATGGTAATGGTCGCTAACTGCCCTAACCTAAGTTGTCCACTTTAGTCACCGGTCCATTTCAAATAAACCCCACTATCAGTCAACTAGCGAAGAGGAAAATTAAATCTCTCAATTTAGCGCATTTGCCTAAGATGGCCCAAAACCCAAGGCGTGTTGGGAACATTAAAAATAGCACCTTGAGTATAAAAACGGTTCACAACCTAAACAGACAGTCATACTTATATATTTAAATTTGAAGGATGTATATTCCATTTGGCAAGTCATTGTCTCTTAGGGTAGAGAGTTTAATATTTTGTTTGAGTCGAAGAACAATCAAGTTATTATTGCATACAAAAGCGCGGACATCATTTTCCTCGCCAAAAGAGTGGAAATATACAAAGTAAATAATCAAAATAGATAAAAACAGCTAAGAATAAGGTAACTTTTGAAACTTGTGTTATTAGACATGTCCTAACATTTTTGTTGCTACAAACCGGTTGAAATATGTGTGGCTGTAAAAGCTTCTCATCAAGGAAAAAATGGAAAGTTACACATAAATTGTTCTTTAAGTTTAAACTGGGAGCATTCATTTGGGAAAAAAACTAAAAAATAGGTCACATAATTGAAGGGTGTATTTGTTATAAAACAATCAACATGCAGTGTTCATTTAGACAGTTTGCACCCCCAACCCATTCGCCTTTATATCATTCTAAGGAACATGAAACTCAATTTTAACAAGTTTAATCATGTAAATTTGTCCCTATGTCAAGACCCACATACAATCTATTCGGTTTCTCAAGCAAATGAACGTGAATACAAATATTAATGAAGAAGAACGAGGATGGCAAATACCGGCGTTTTATTACTATGTTGAAACAACTTTCCATCAATGTACCTTTGATACAAGCTCTTGAACAAATGACCGATTATGCCAAGTTTATGAAAGACATGATCACTAAGAAGAGGTCGGTGAGTTTTGAGGATGATGATCGGATGCAACACTTTAGTGCTATTGCTACAAGGTCTCTTGTGCAAAAGGAAGAAGATCCGGGTGCTTTCACTATTCCATGTACAATCGGGTTATTACACTTTGCTAAAGCATTATGTGATCTTGGGGCAAGCATAAATCTTATGCCTCTCTCCATTTACAAGAAGTTGGGTTTGGGTGACCTAAAGCCCACTGCGATGCGGTTACTGATGGCCGATCAAACAGTGAAGAGGCCTATTGGGATACTCCACATGTGTTAGTGAAGGTGGAGTCATTCATATTTCCGGCCGATTTTGTCATTCTTGACTGTGAGGTGGATTTTGAGGTCCCTATTATTCTTGGGAGGCCATTCCTGGCTACCGGTCGCGCCTTGGTTGACATGGAGAAAGGGCAGATGAAGTTTCGGTTACACAATGAAGAAGCGACTTTCAACATTTGTAGGTCCATGAGGAAGAGTGGTGAGCTCCAATCGGTATCTGCGTTATATTACAGGGTTGAGAGTTCGTCTGAGGTACAAATATAGCAGCATCTTGGTGTTGAGGCACTAGCGGTAGTGATCATGAATTTTGAGAGTAATTGTATTGAGGAGTATGTGTCATTGGTTGCGGCACCTTATTGAGGTGATGTTCGGTTCAAACCAAAGAAGTTGGAGTTACATATGAAGCATCGCGAATCTCCAACCGCGAGACCATCTATTGAGGAGGCCCCAAAATTGGAGCTTAAGGCTCTACCACCTCATCTGAGGTATGTTTTCTTGGAAAAAGGTGACACTTTGCCGGTAATCATTGCATCGAATTTGAATTTGGAGAAAGTGGGTTGTCTTGTAGAGGAGTTGAAGAGGTTCAAACGAGCCATTGGTTGGATTATTGTGGACATTATTGCGATTCCACCCTGCATTTGTTCACACAAAATCGAACTCATGCCCGATCATAAGCCAAGTATTGAGCACTAGTGACATTTAAATCCACCGATGCAAGAGGTAGTGAAGAAGGAGATTATTAAGTGGTTGGATGCCGGAGTCATATATCCGATCGCTGACAGTAGTTGGGTATGCCCTGTTCAGTGCGTGCCTAAGAAAGGGGGAATGACTGTGGTCCCTAATGAGAAAAATGCGCTTTTTCCAATGAGGCCGGTGACTGGATGGAGAGTGTGTATGGATTACCGGAAATTGAATGCATGGACTGAGAAGGACCATTTTCCTATGCCTTTCATGGATCAGATGTTGGATAGGCTTGCAGGAAAGGGGTGGTATTGTTTTCTTGATGGTTATTCGATTTACAACCAAATCTCTATTGCACCGGAAGATCAAGAGAAAACCACCTTTACTTGTCCGTATGGAAATTTTGCGTTCAAGAGGATGCCCTTCGGGTTGTGTAATGCACCGGCGACTTTTCAGAGATGTATGATGTCTATATTCTCCGATACGGTGGAAGACACTATTGAGGTATTTATGGATAATTTTTCAGTGGTTGGCGACTCCCTTGAGCATTGTTTGAGTCACTTGGCCGAAGTTCTCAAAATGTGTGAAAATTACAACCTTGTGCTAAATTGTGAAAAATATTACTTTATGGTTAAAGAGGGTATTGTATTGGGACATCGCATCTCATAGAAGGGTATAGAGGTTGATCGAGCCAAAGTTGAGGTGATAGAGAGACTTACTCCACCCATCTCTGTAAAAGGTGTGAGGAGTTTTCTTGGGCATGTGGGCTTCTACCGGAGATTCATCAAGGATTTTTAAAAAATTGCACATCCTCAGTGAAAGTTACTTAAGAAAGAGTGTAAATTTTATTTTGATGAATCCTGTCTGAAGGCATTTGGAGAGTTGAAGGAGAAGTTGGTGTCTGTTCCCATTATTATTTCTCCGGATTGGAGCAAACTATTTGAGGTTATGTGTGATGCTAGTGGGGTTGCTCTTGGTGTAGTATTGGGACAAAGAAAGGATAAAATCCTTCACCCCATTTATTATTCCAGTAAGGTCATTAATTAAGCTCAGAAGAATTATATTGTGACTGAGCAAGAGCTACTTGATGTGGTATTTGCCTTCGAAAAATTTCGCTCCTATTTGCTTGGCACGAAAGTTATAGTGCATACTGATCATTCTGCCTTGAGATATTTGATGTAAAAGAAGGATGCGAAACCGAGGTTAATTAGATGGGTATTACTGTTGCAAGAATTTGATTTTGAAGTGAAAGATAGAAAAGGGACCAAAAACCAAGTTGCCGATCACTTGTCCAGATTAGAGGATGAAGTTATGCGAGAGTTGGGTGAAAAGGTTGAAATTGATGATACTTTACCTGACGAGCATGTATTGGCCACTTCTCATGACTTGATTCCATAGTTCGAGGATTTTGCAAATTACCTGGCAAGTGATATCGTCCCATCAGACTTGTCCTTTCATCAAAGGAAAAAGTTCATGCATGATGTGAAATAGTTCTTTTAAGATAAGCGATATCTATATAGGAGTTGTGCCGATGGGCTTATTCGGCATTTTGTGCCGGAAGGTTATATGTTGAGTGTTTTGGAGGCATGTCACTCCTCGCCTGTAGGTGGGTATCATAGTGGTATCCGGACTGCCCATAAAATCTTGCAATGTGTCTACTATTGGCCAACCATCCACTAAGATGCTCATGAGTTCGCCAAGGCATGTGATAGGTGCCAAAGAGATGGAGGTGTTTCTAGACGGCAAGAGCTCCCTTTAAATCTCATTCTTTTAATTGAGTTATTTGATGTGTGGGGCATTGAATTTATGGGCCCTTTTGTGAGTTCTCATGGGATGAAGTATATTCTTGTGGCGGTTGATTATGTGTCAAAATGGGTGGAAGCCATAGAACTTGCAAATAATGAAGGAAAGAGTGTCACCACATTCTTGAAAAAGAATATATTTTCCACATTTGGCACCCCAAGGGCCATTATTAGTGATGGGGGATCCCACTTTTGCAACAAGCTGTTCAAAGGGTTATTGGAGAAATATGGGGTTCGCCACAATGTGGCCACTCCCTACCATCCTCAGACAAGTGGGCAAGTTAAGGTGTCAAATAGAGAAATCAAGCAGATTCTGGCAAAAACGGTAAATGCGAGTAGAACGGATTGGTCAAGGAGGTTTGATGATGCTCTTTTGGCCTACCGGACAGCATACAAGACTCCCATAGGTATGTCTTCATACAAACTTGTATATGGGAAGGCTTGTCACTTGCCGGTTGAGTTAGAGCATAAGGCCATGTGGGTAATGAAGAAACTGAAGATGGATTAATATGAAGCAGGGGAGCAGAGGTTGAATGGGTTAAATGAGCTTGATGAGTTTCGCTTGATGGCATATGAAAGTTCACCCTCTACAAAGAAAATATGAAGAAGTACCATGACCAAAAGATTGAGAAGCGCGACTTTGTGGTTGGAGATTTGGTGCTTTTATTCAACTCTAGGTTGCACTTGTTTCCGGGCAAACTCAAGTCCAAATGGACTGGTCCATTCTTGATCACTCAATTCTTCCCTCATGGTGCGACTGAGTTGGAGAACAAGGAGGGTGAAGAATCAAAATCTACCTAGGGCATGCGGAAAATGCGAATGAAGTGGTTGAGGCATACCATCTTGATGAAGTCTGAGTAATCAAGAGTCATGCGTCGTGCCGCGATGTTAAATCAAGCGCTGATTGGGAGGCAACCCAATATGTATCCTCTAGCCAACAATAGGTTTTTCTTGATTTTATAGGAGTACTTGCATTATTTCTGTTTTTACTTCATGTCATGTATGAATTTTCCTTGACTGTCTTTTAGAAGTGTTGGCCAGAGAGTAGACTAGGGTCCGTATCTAAAAGTGTCCAAAAAACACAAAAAGATTAGCTTATTGGGTGTTCAATGTGCAGGGATTAAATCACCAGAAATTTTCAGAAATTGTTCTGGTGCACTGATCTACAGACCAATCGACGGGCCGTCGTCCAATCGACGGACCGTCGATGGCATCCGTGGATCCAAGGTATGATTTTTAGTTTTTCCTAAGTTACGGTACAGTCGACGAAATAGTCGACGGACCGTCAATGAACTTACGGTCCATTGACGGGGAATCGTTAGTAAACCAAACCCAATAACCCTACCCGATCGGCTATATATTGATTTTTAAAACTTTTTAGTTACCCCCCACCCTTTCAAATCCCTTTCCCAACCGTTTCCCTCCCCATTTTCCTTCAACTCCCCCACTCACTCACACATTTATTCCCCACTAATCATTTCCTGATTCCCATATTCCCCAGAATTCCCCTAAATCCCAAAACTTCTCTCTCCCAACTTCCCATTTTCTTCCGTACTCCTTCCGGTCGGTGTTCAAAGGCGGGCTCGGTGTTGTTTCGTGCACAAAGTCATCTCCCCATTCACTCCACTACAGTATACAGGTATGTTCATCTCATCTGCTATTGATTTCATGTTCTTTGTTGGAAACCTAAATGTTATCATGCAAAATTGATGAAATATGTATGTGAGTCTTGACTTCGGGACGAAATTGCATGATTAAACTATTGAACTTAGGTCCTTAGTCCCTTAGAATGATGGAAAGTGAATGGGTTGGGGGTGTTAATGTCTAAATGAACTATGTTCTGAGTTTTGTAGTTTTTCCGACTTAGGGCTTTTTTAGTACTTTAGATTCTAGGATTGAAATTGCACAAATCGATGCCCTAGGAATGAAGAAATGGTGTGTTAATTTATAAATGAACATAATGTGTCTTAATATGCTTGACATTGTCAATTGGGGGTGCCAAATATGGCTTACCAAAATCTGTCTCTGACCGACAGTACGCGACCCCATCTACGGACCGTCGGTTAATCGATGGACCATTGATGGGGTCGGTCGATAGCTACCCCCGATTTTAATCAACTCTGGAACGACGGACTAAGCCTACGGTCCGTCGACTTATCGACGTACCATCCTGCACGTCCGTCGACTCTGACAGAACCCTGTTTGTTGAGGGTCTAAAAATTTTATCTAAGTGACTACCGACAAAAGTGATCGACGGTCCGTCGATTCATCGACGGACCGTCCTGCAAGTTCGTCGTCTTTAACAGAACCTTTGTTCCTAAAGCCTTCAAAATATTTGCTAAGTGTTCACCGATGAACCATCGTTCCATCGACGGACCGTCTGTTGTGCCCGTCAGTAAGTTTTGCAGTTCTGAACTTGACTGTGTTTTGTGTTTCAAATTTGGTTTTGCTTCTGTTGGGTGTGTCAGATTTTTACAATGAAACTAATAACTCTCCTTTGCAGGTACCAATGGCCCCGAAGAAAGACTTAGTCTACTCTAGCGGAAGTTCCAAGTCTGTCGCCCCTTCACGCTGACTGGTGATTGGCTCATCCGACGATGAAAGCGACCCCGAATACGTGCCACCAGGCACCCAGACAGTGTCACGTACTGCTAGGACCTCTCGGAGCATGCAGAAGAGGGTGGCGTTCGGCGTAGTCACTGCCTCTAAGTCTGATGAGGAGCACACACTGACCGGTACACCATCTGGGTCTGCCGCGGTTTCTGAAGGACCGTCTGGCTCCGAGGAGGCTTCCGGGTCTGAGGGAGCGTCCGGCTCCGAGGAGTCTTCCGGGTCAGAGGGAGCGTCTGGATCGCATGGTGCCACTGTTCCTGCTTCACCTGCCCACTTTGCCTCGTCTGATGAGGCCGATAGTGCGGATTCTACTCCAGTACCCCTGGCCGACGTCCCTACACCGGTTGCTGATCATCCCAACCGGTGGTGCGTAGAAGGCCAATACTAGGTGTACAGGGATGCGAAGCTGCTCAACGACAGGGGGGTCATGACTCGTACTGTGACAGTCAAGCGGCGATTTCTTACAGGGAGTCTCCACTTTGTCCCTGATATACATGCTCTTTTCACCCGCCATCGACTAGATTGGATGGCTAGGAGCGTTGGACGCTACAACGAGGAGGTGGTGCGAGAGTTCTATGCTTCTTATGTAGCGACTCTCCGGTCTTCATTGGATAGGCGGTCTAATCCCGCCAAATAGGCACCACTTGATCATGTTCGAGTTTGTGGCCGCAGGGTGGATATCTCTGTACCCACTATTTGTCGTTTCTTATACGATGCTGGGATCCCCCTACCCCCGAGTTTGTCTATCGGTGGAAGCTGATTAAGGAGGGCCATTTCTAGCATAATACGGGGGTGAGAGAGACCACCAAGAGGTGGATAGCCCAGCATATTTTTGTGGATGGTGAGGGTGCAGATTGGGTGCTGGAGCCCCGAGGTGTTATCAAGAAGTCGAACCTCACATTCACGGACAAATTCATCTGGCTATTGGTCCGTCACTGCCTATCCCCCACTGCTGCCGACAACATTCTTACATGGGATAGAGCATTATTGGTAGCTGTTATGGTTGCAGGGTTCGAGGTGGATGTTCCGAGACTGTTGCTGGCAGTCATTCATGAGAGGGCCTTTAAGGCCACCACCACGTACCTTTTTCCGTGCATGATTTTTGAGTTGTGCAGGTTTACTGGAGTGACCATATGGCATATTGATGTTCTGAGGACTCCTATTGGAATAGTTTATATCGGTCTCATCCGGGATGAGGCCAATGAGGCGTCACCCAACAGAGGGTCCATAGTGGAGGTGCATCCGCTAGGAGAGAATTTGGCGGACATGGTAGAGCAAGCCTAAGGGGCTGATCAGGCTACATCAAAATCTACCGGCACCACCCCGGTTGAGTCTTTCTCGGGTACTAGCACAACTCTGAGTTCCTCTCGCTCCACTCCATATGCAGCACTGGTCCCAATTGCTAGGGTCCAGAAGTTAGAGGCCACATGGCCACACTGCTGCATCATATCCAGCCGTGGATGTAGAAGTCCATTGATTAGTCGGAGGATCGGATCGAGAAGAGGATTGTCCAGCAGACTGAGAGGCAGATTATGGAAGTCCACCAGCGCCTTGAAGCCTTCGAGTTGAGAGTTCTCGCCCGGCCAGCCCCTACTATTGACTTGACGACTCTCCAGACTGCTGTGGCGAGTCTGAGGGCTGATATGGATGCCATTCTGGATGCGCGGGTACCTGAGCCTGAGGCCACACCTGCAGAGCCTGGTGAGGATACGGTGCTAGCTGCACTATTCCAGACCACCGCTGCGCCACCGCCTCTGCCACATGAGCAAGCCAAGAGGCAACGGACCAGAGAGGGTGATGAGGCTCGTGCTAGGAAGAGAGAGCGTATTGAGTTGGAGGCTGCGATGAGAGCCTCGTTGATGGATGAGGAGGCCCGGCAGATGAGGGCTCATGAGTTTGTTGCTGGGGCGTCTAGCTCCAGGATTGCGGATGTTGCGAGTAGCACTACTAAGCGTGATGACATTGCTGCGGACACTACTGATTGTGTCCCTCCTACTGATGAAGCGGGTTCTGGGCAACCAGACCCGCCCTCTTGTTGATCTTCGGCGCTATGCACCTCAGGTTTGCTTCACCTACCACCTTCTTATTATATTTCTTATGCATTGGGGACAATTGCATGCTTTCTTTTTGGGGGTGGGGTAAATGGAAAGTTGGTGTTAGGGTGAAGTCTGAGTAGCCTAACTCACGATCCTCTCTTGGGGTTTTCTTGCCTGTGTTCTTTTGCCCCAAGAGACTAATTATTTTACTGTTGAACCGGCCTGTTTAGTATCTTGTACAAAGTATAAATATGAAATCTGAAGCATAATGGCTAAATACAATGATATCCCATTCTGAAGAGAATGCTTGCATGATTAGGCATAGTAAATGTAAAAATGTTGGCTCTAAGTATGACATAGAGATACACCATTGCATGACCCTCGATCTAACGCTCGAACTAGGTGTCCGATAATATGATAGGGTAATGAGGTGTTAAGTGAGTGTGAGGAAAGTTGAATAGTCCACCGTTGGTACCTAGCTAGAACTTGCCCGGTTAGTCCTGCAAAGAGTAACCTGTGTTAGACAATTAGGAAAGGATCATAGGCCCTTGTTCAAAATAGTCAATCTTTAGCCTAAATGAAAGAAAACCAAATGAAATTATTCCTTTCTGATCCAAATGATTTGAGCTTACAATGGACCATTCTTTTCTACCCCAGCTCATCTTTTTTGGGTACAATGTACCCTCCTTGGACATGTGCACCTCAGCTTATGCCAAAAGCATATGTTGAGGGTGGCTAATGCACAAACCAATCTCGTCCTGGCCCTGACCCAACTTTGGGTATTGTGTACCTTGACTCATGGCAAAGTCATGAGTTGAGGGTGGCTATTATGAGGAATGTTCCGGAAAGCGGGGTTGACAGAATCAATGTATAAAAAAAATGAAAGAAGAAAAGAAAAGTGGTTCAATCAAAGTTGAAATCAAGTGAAAAAATTGAAAATGTGAAAATAAAAATAAAAGAAGAGTCATTTGCACGAAAGGAGAAAAGCAAGGCAAAGAATATAAGAAAATGAAGAGTGGGGCATAATAAACGATGAAAAGGTAGGACGCTTAGCAGTTATGTCAAGGAGGGCAGCAAGTCACTAAAATGCATCCAAATGTAACCTACCTGACCCTGAGCCTACGTTACAAGCCAAGAAAGTCCTATCATGATCTTGAGAGTCTAATATGGTGAACTCAAAGCAGTGAAATTACGGGCAAGCCTATGTCGACAAGTATCAATTAGCTGTGAAGTTGTTCTGAGAGTGAGTGTTGAAAAATAATCCTTATACTCCAATTGAAATCACTGTGTGAAAAAGGAGGATATTGTTTTTAAAGTGAGGACACAAGTTCCAATATTGGAAAGTTGGTACCTTGGTGAGAGATAAAACGAGGAGAGGTGTCGGTGCGTGGTGAGTCTGTGTCATGGTCTGGTCCACATGAATGAGTCTAAGAGTTATATCATGCATAAAAACAATGAAAATAATCGGGATTGATAGCCAGATGATTGTGAAAGCTTAAATGAAGATACTTTTGTACAAAGGTGTTGTGGTGTGTCATAGTGCGTCGCTTGAGGACAAACAACGAATTTAAGTTGAGGGTGTTGATGTACCGTGGTTTCACGGTACTTTCAATGCTTTTTACTTAAGTTTAGTGTGTGTCTAAGGCCTTTTTGTAGTAATTTTGATGTATTTTTATCTCTGTTTGCAAGAAAACTGTCCAGAACAGAAACGCTGAAGACTTTGCTGAAATCAATGCATAAGTGATGACCCACGGAGCCACCGACCGTCCGTCAACCCATCGACTATCCGTAGGTGATGTTCGTTGACTGGAGGTTTAAGCTGCTGAAATCAAATCGGAGAATTCTGACAAAGTGTGGGGCTACGGAAGGATCGACGGTCCGTCGACTGATTGACGGACCCACCTGGCAAATCGTTGATGGTAACAGAAAGTAGTCCCAATACCTGATTTGAAGATACCACTAAGAATGGAGGAATGGAGGCCATCGACGGACCGTAGGTCCTTCTACGGACAGTATTGTTGGTCCGTTGATGGTAACAGAAAGTATTCAAAAGTGGAGGCTAAAAATGATTTCAAGTGTGGACCGACGGAAGCTGTCGACGGTCCATCGTTCCATCGACGGACAATCAGTTGGGTCGTCGACTGAAGACGTGTTTTGGACAGATTTTTCCTTATTTAGAAATCCTTTTTATTTTAGGACTTTATTATTATAAATAGGACTAAAAACCTCGTTTTGGGGGTTAGACATTTTACTATTTTTCGTACTCTTGTTATTGGAAGTTGAACTTTGAATTTTGGGAATTACTTCAAATTTCTGGAATCGATTATTACAATATTTTCGTAAATTCAAGTGATTTTTCTGGATTTTCTTCAAACTTATCAAAGTAAGTACATGAATTCTTATCAAACAATTATGAATTGTGTATTTCTAAGAATGGGTAACTAAATTCACAACTAGGGTTGTGGGAACCATAGGTAATTAACAAGATAAAACTATCTAAATAACAATGCTAGAATAGGATCTTGCATGTATTGAAAATTCTTTCGTTTAGAAGTCTTTTTAACGAGTGCACGCGTTAGAACTTACCCTATTTCTATTCGCCGGACCAAGGGGGTAGTTAATAGGAAAAGAATTATCAACATAGATTTAGTATACACTATTTAATAGGGTAGTCTCAATTGGTGCGAAGTAGTAACTTAGCCATACATTAATATGATGCTTAATATGAGGTAAGGGTAAGGGTTAGTAATCAACACACGTAGCCGAACCAAGGTACGGGGTTAAATTCTCTAGTTGCCGGACCAAGGAATTAGAGATACATAACTTACCACTTTGTATGCAAGACACTAGGAAAGAGTTATTATAGCTAGGATTATTGTGTTAATTAACCTATGGGGAACACTTATGCCCTAGTTTCTCTCATCACTTGATAAAAACCAAAGTTTTAACATTGCTACTTGATTATTTAGACATAATTGAACATTTTTGTTACACAAAACCCCCATTTTATTTAACTATTTTCGGAAAGGACTTGACTAAATAGACGTAATCGTAGATTAAAGTTAAGTCTGAACCATTTTCCTCGTGGGATCGACCCCAACCTAACAATTGGGTTCTTTACTTGATACAACCGCTTATACTTCTTTAGTGAAGTGTAATTTGAGCATATCAGTTCATAATATAACCTTACCACTAGGTTTAAGGTTCCACGTACATGAACTTCTTAACATCATTTAAGGTCTCACATATAATTCATTCATACATGACAAGGGTGCACTAAGCTTACCTTCTTAATACATCTCATATTCACATATCATTGATACATGTATCAAGTAAGGGACACAAGTTTACCAAACAAGACACCACATACCTTACTTTATTACATATAGCAACTCATTCTTTGAAGCACTTAGGAATGACCCTTATCATCTTTATGTCATCCTATAGATTACTATATCATCATTGTTCTGGTGGATCATACTCTGAGCCAACATCTGTATGGCATTCCTGAACTCAGCATTGGAGACCTCTTGATCTGGGTCTGGAGGAGCTGCCTTTGCATTCCTGGCATTCACATTCCTAGTGTTAGCTCTACGAGGAGGCATGATCTCAAACATAGAACGTCAAGTTAGACGTCAAGTTAGAATGGGATTAGATCATACCTTACGCACGATAAGAGTAACAACAAACGCCCAAGGCTCAAATCAGGAGAATTGGTGCCAAGGTCAGGGAAATCAAGGTCCAAACTACGGAAATTACAACAGAGAAGGCCATTATGTCCGAGAAGGAAACTACAACCGCGACAACAACTTCAACCGGAGTAACTATGGTAACAGAAACGATCAAAGTGGGCCCTCTGTTCCGCCTCAAAATCAGGAAGTTGCTCCTAGGGATGGTCGAGGTAGTATGGCGCGAATTGAAGATATGTTGCAAAAGATGAGGAGGAGGTTTGACACTAGTGATGAGCACACCAAGGAGTTGAGAGGTGATTTGGCTAATATTGGGCAAAAGGTGGATGCACATGCAGTCTCTATTAAGCATCTTGAGTTACAAATAGCCCAATTGTCTACTACTGTGAACCCACGTCAACCGGGTACTCTTCCTAGCAATACCGTCCAAAATCCAAAAAAATGATGGACATTATATGGCACTCATGACTCTAGGAGGTAAGAAAACCATTGATCCATCTATGCCTTCTGGCATAGAAGACGAGGTGAGACGATATGATGAGGTAGTAGAAGCTAGTGGTGAGTTGGTAAATGAAGCGGTGAAAGAAGTAGAGATGCCCCAAAAGGTGAACCCGTGCCTAGACCACCACCACCATTTCCGCAAAAATTGTTGAAGAAGACTGAGGTTGGTAAATAGCGGCGTTTTATTACTATGTTAAACAGCTTTCCATCAATGTCCCTTTGATAGAAGCTCTTGAACAAATGCCCGGTTATGCCAAGTTTATGAAGGATATGGTTACGAAGAAGAGATCGGTAAGTTTTGAGGATGATGACCGAATGCAACATTGTAGTGCTATTGCTACAAGGTCTCTTGTGCAAAAGAAGGAATATCCGGGCGCTTTCACTATTCCATGTACCATCGAGTTGTTACACTTTGCTAAAGAACTATGTGATCTAGGTGCAAGCATAAATCTCATGCCTCTCTTGATTTACAAGAAATTGGGTTTGGGTGACCCAAAGCCTACAACGATGCGGTTACTGATGGCCGATCGAACGGTGAAGAGGCCTATTGGGTTACTCCATGATGTATCAGTGAAGGTGGAGTCATTTATATTTCCAGCCGACTTTGTGATTCTTGACTTTGAGGTGGATTTCGAGGTACCCATTATTCTTGGGAGACCATTCCTTGCTACTGGTCGTGCTTTGGTTGATATAGAAAAAGGGCACATGAAGTTTCGGTTAAATAAGGAAGAGGTAACTTTCAACATTTGTAGGTCCATAAAGCAGAGTGATGAGCTCCAAACGGTATCTGATATATCTTACAGGGTTGAGAGTACATCTGAGGTACAAATCGAAGAGCGCTTTGGTGTTGAGGCACTAGCGACAGTGATCATGAATTTTTAGAGTGATGGTATTGAAGAGTATGGGTCATTGGTTGAGCGCTTGATCGAGGTGATTTTCGGTTCAAACCAAAGAAATTGGAGTTAGATATGAAACATCGCGAGTCTCCATATTGATTGAGTTGTTGTTAATTAGATGATTTTAACTCAATTAACCTATGAACATATGTAATTGATGAACCCTATTTTTTGACTACTTTATGGGTTAAGTGATATTGTTCTTGTCACGACCGAAATCTAGACCACAGACGAGACCGGCGTCGTTGACCTCTCAAAGGTCGTAGACAAGCCTACATACGTCATCGTTACTTCATCTAGGTTAATTTTAGCAGAAAATTTGAATTTTTTGTTTTCTTATTTCATGTGAAACATATTATACTTAACATCATAGGCGTTCACAAATCAACCATCTAATATAGAAATAATCAAATGAAAAAAAGCAGTTCATAATTGCATTAAACGTATCCTTGCCAAAACGGCACCAATACAAAGTATGAAATGAAATGGGAAATGAAACACTAGTGGGACATGCCCCACTAGCTAAATCCTACATCTAAGCTAGATAATAATAGTAGACATCCTCGAAAGCATGAGGGCCTACCAAATCCAGATGAAAGCTCCACATTCGGATAGCTGCAACGTCGTACTGTAAGCTCTAACGTCCACCTGTGCCTGCACCTAAAAGTGGATATTGTATGGGATTAGTACACACTTGTACTAAGTATGGGTATATGCAAGCACACACCAAGGACATGCATGACTAAGAATAGCTCTTTCCTAACAACATGATTTATGGAAAGTCAAGTCAGTGGACTTGCCAAATTTGGATCAGGAAAGTCAGTGGACTTGCCAAATTTGGATTAGGAAAGTCAGTGGACTTGCCAAATTTGGATTAGGAAAGTCATGCCATGAGTAACATGTATCATCATACTTATCATTTCGCAAGCAGCACATAACATATCACGTAGTTCATATCATTCTTTTCATATGCCATTTATTACGCCAGTAAGGCCCTAAATGAAGCTCAAAAGAACTTATTGTGACTGAACAAGAGCTCCTTGCGGTGGTATTTGCTTTCGAAAAATTTTGCTCCTATTTGCTTTGCACGAGAGTCATAGTGCATACTGATCATTCTGCTTTGAGATATTGGATGGCAAAGAAGGATGCGAAACCAAGGTTGATTAGATGGATATTACTGTTGCAAGAGTTTGATTTCGAGGTGAAAGACAGAAAGGAGACCGAAAACCAAGTTGCCGATCACTTGTCCAGATTAGAGGATGAAGCTATGCAAGAGTTGGGTGAAAATGTTGAAATTGATGATACTTTCCCTGATGAGCATGTATTGGCCGCTTCTCATGACTTGATTCCATGGTTCGCCGATTTTGCGAATTATCTGGCTAGTGATATTGTCCCATTGGACTTGTCCTTCCATCAGCGGAAAAAGTTCATGCATGATGTGAAAAAGTTCTTTTGGGATGAGCCTTACATATACCGGAGTTGTGCCGATGGGATTATTCGCCGATGTGTACCAGAAGTTGAGATGCTAAGTGTTCTGGAGGCATGCCATTCCTCGCCTGTGGGAGGGCATCATAGTGGTATCCATACCGCCCATAAGATTTTGTAGTGTGGGTTTCCAGCTTGATGGAAATTGTAGTCTCGGCCAACTTTTAAAAAAATGAACTTCGTTTAATTTTTTTTTAAAATGTGAGGTCATTGGGGATTGAACCCATGACCTCACCAAATGAAAATTTCATAAAAATTTCGTGAGAAAAATGCAAGGAAAAATAGATGTGGTGAGTGGGGATTGAACCCACAACCTCTTGAATGGATGAGAGAGTTAGGAGAAAATAAATGTGGAGAGTGGGGATTGAACCCACAACCTCTTGGATAGGTTTGAAAGTTAAGAGATAAATTAAAAGAAAAATAATGAGCTTGCGGGGGATTGAAACCACAACCTCTTTGACTTAAACGAAAAAGGATAGGAGCAAAAGAAAGGAAATATTATGGGGTTGATGGGGATCGAACTAGGGTCCCCCAAATCTGAAAAATGCAATTATCAAGTTTAAAATAAGATTAAGTGTTGTCCAAGGGATTCGAAATCGGGTTCCCTTGCCCAATTCGGTATTGACACATAAGTCATACGTAAGTAAATATTTAATGAATGCTGCCTCTAAAGATCGAAATCAATATCTTGGCATATCTACAAGATGCATAAGTCTTGTACCATATAATCTTGGGTAAACATGAATCACTTAGACAAACTATGAATGAAGCCTCATGGCTTGTATGTGTGGACTCATAAGTCTAGCATACGTTTAAAAGTAAGTGAGCCTAAGATGTATGTGATAAAATGATGTAACCCTAGAAGGTTTAAGTAAGAGTGTGAAACACACTAAATGGTCAAGTGCATTGGCATATGATGAAATGAACATTCACGTGAAGGGGTGAGTAATTATGAAAAGCAAATGTGTTAAAGTTAATGAATGAGGTGACAATATGATAAGAGGCTAATGTGAAAGATGAGAGCAATCTCAAATGATCCTAAGTAAATGTTATCAAAACGTACTCACTTATGAGAGTGTAAAGTTAATGAAGAGACCAGTCTCTATGAACACTCTAATGAAAGTATTGAAGTTAATGCATACTTAATACTAATGATGAGATGAGAAATCATCTAATGAGCTATGATGTCCTCATGCTAGAAGCCAGCTTCCATGATGTATGAGTTGGATGTAATGGAACTTTATACTGAGCACCGATAGGATAGCTATGAGCGGTGATGCCTTCCTTCGGGAAGGGCGGAGGTTCGTAACTCTCATGAGATGAGACCGTCGGGCATGCCGGGTATGGGTCTCCTTATATCTCCTAGTTTTTGAACCTATACTGCCAATATAGGGATCTAGCAGGGTTTGACTCCCTATATACGCTAGCATGTTCGGGTCACTTTGGCCGGTGATTCCACCTCTTTTCGGTGTGGGGCAGACACTGGATTTCATGATGCTCACATGATCTATGTCGGTTAAGGTTAAAGTTCCCAAAGAAAGAATGAGGCCAGCCTCAAATGATACACATAATGAAATGAACGATACCAAAGGAGTTAGGATAGGATAATCAAGAGGTGAGCTAGACTTAAGTAATGATTACACTAAGTTATTCTTGGTCATTGCACAGCAAACCCGATGAGAGTCTTAAACTTCATCCTAGGTATGACTGGTGATTGCACTAGTATATGAATGAAGGAAAATGAAGTACGTATGAACGAATGAAGCAGACTCTGTGTTTGCTGAAGAAGGCTCCCTAGTTGAGGTCCCATATGTTGAGCCCTTATTTTGGGAAGTCCTAATGTCAAGTCCATGATTCCAAGGTCTCACGGAGAGGAGAATTCCGGCGGTCCACCAGCGCCTCGATGCTTTTTAGTTGAGGGTCCTCGTACGCCCTGCCCCCACCATTGATATGATGACTCTTTAGGCGGCTGTGGCGAGTCTACGGGCTGATGTGGATGTGATACTTGATGTGAGGGTACCCAAGACTGAGGCCGCACCTACGGAGCTTGCAGAGGATACAGTGCTTACTGCACTATTCCAGACCACCAATGCACCTCCGCCTCCGCCACGTGAGCGTGCCAAGAGGAATCAATCCAGCCACACCAGTGAGGGTGACGATGCTCGGGCTAGGAAGAGGGAGAGATCAACGATGGAAGCTGCGAGGAGAGCCTTGTTGGTTGATGACGAGGCCCGGCAGATGAGGGCTCGTGAGTTAGCTTCTGGGGCGTCTAGCTCCAGATTGGAGGGTGTTGAGAGGAGCACCACTGAGGGTGCAGACATTGCAGCGGACACTACTTACTGATGTTGTCCCTACTTCTAATGGAGTGAGTTCCGGGACACCGGACCCGCCTGCTTGTTGATCTTCGGCGCTATGCGCCTCAGGTTTGCTTCACCTACCACCTTGTTTTTATTTCTAATGTATTGGGGACAATTGCATGTTTTTTTGGTTGGGGTGGGGTAAATGGAAAGTGAGTGTTAGGGTGAAGTCTAAGTATCCAAACTCATGATCCTCTTGGTGGTTTTATTGCCTGTGTTCTTTTGCCCCAAGAGACTAATTACTTTATTATTGAACCGCCATGTGTAGTATCTTGTACAAAGTATGAATGTGAAATTTAAAGCATGATGGCTAAATATGAATGATATCCCGTTCTAAGAAGAATGCTTGCATGATTAGATATAATGAATGTTGAACGTGTTGGCTCTAAGCATGACATAGAGATGCACTACAGCATGATCCTCAAATCTAACACTCGAGCTAGGTGTCTGATAATATGATAGGGTAATGAAGTGTCGAGAGAGTGTTAGGAAATTTGAGTGTTCCACTGATGGTACCTAGCTAGAACTTGCCCGGTTAGTACTGCAAAAAGGAATCTGTGTTAGACATTTAGGAAGGAGCATAGGCCCTTGTTCAAATTAGCCAATCTTTAGCCTAAATAAGAGAGAACCAAATGAAATCGATCCCCTTTTGATCCAAATATTTTGAGCTTACAATAGACCTTTCTTTTCTACACCAAATCGTCTTCCCTAGGTATAATGTGTTGGCCCTGGTCCCTCCTTGGACATGTGCACCTCAACTTAGGCCAAAAGCATAAGTTGAGCGTGGCTAATGCAGAAACTAACGTCGTCTTGGCCCTGGCCCAACCTTAGGTATTTTGTGTACCTCGACTCATGGCAAAGCCATAAGTTGAGGGTGGCTATTATGAGTAATGTCCCAAAAAGTGGGGATGAAAAGAGGAATGAGGAAAAGAAAAGAAACAGTAAACAAGAGATGTGACTCAGTCAAAACAATTATCAATTGAATAAAAAAAAAAAAAAGACAAGTAAGAAGTCACTTCCAAAAAGAAAAGAGAAAGCAAGGAAAAGATGATAAGAAAGGAAAAGTAGGGCATAATAGACAATGAAAGAGGTAGGACGCTTAGCCGTAATGTCAAGGAGGACAACAAGTCACAAAAATGTACCCATATGTACCATACCTGACCCTGAGCCTACGTTAAAATCCAAAAAAGTCCTATCATGATCCTAAGAGTCTAGTATGGTGAACTTAAAGCAGTGAAAATAAGGGCAAGCCTTTGGCCACAAGTACCAATTAGGTGTGAAGTTGTTCTGAGCGTGAGTGTTGAATAATGATCCTTATACTCAAATTTGAAATCACTGTGCGAAAGAGGAGGATATTGTTCTGAAGTGAGGGCACTAGTTGCAATATTGGAAAGTTGGTACCTTGGTGAGAGATAAAAAGGTAGAGGTGTCGGTGCGTGGTGAGTCTGTGTCATTGTCTGATCCACATGAATGAACCTAGGGAGCCTAAGAGTAAAAGCATGCACAAAAGCAATGAGAAAAGTCGGGATTGATATCCATATGATTGTGAAGTCTTAAAAGAGAGTACTTTTGTACAAAAGTGTTGTGGTGAGTCATAGTTCGTCGCTTTAGGACAAACAATAAATTTAAGTTGAGGGTGTTGATGTACCGTGGTTTCACGGTACTTTCAATGTTTTTTCCTTACGTTTAGTGTGTGTCTAGGGCCTTTTTGTAGTAATTTTAATGTGTTTTTATCTGTGTTTTGCAAGAAAGTTGTCCAAAGCGGAAATACAGAAGGTTGTTCAGAAATTAGTGCAGAAGTGACCCACGATGCCATCGACGACCCGTCGTCTCATCGACGAACCGTAGGTGGTGACCGTCGATTGAAGGTTCAAGTATCTTGAAGAAACTCGGGGAATTTTTACCAAATGTGGGTCTACGGAAGGATTGACGGTCCATCGACTGATCGACGGACCGTGCTAAAAAGTCGTTGATGTGATCAGAGACTGCCCCAGTACTCGGTGTTGGAGAAAAGCTAAGTACGGAACGACGATAAGCATCGACGTACCGTAAGTGCATCGATGGACTGTGTTGTTGGTCCGTCGATTGGACCAGAGAAGATGCAATTTGGAGGCTTAAAGAAGATGCTAAGTATGGACCGACGGAGGCATTCGACGGTCTATCGTTTCATCGATGGACCATCTGTCGAGTCGTCGCTTGAAGACGCATTTTGGGACAAACTTTCCTTATTTTGAACTCATTTTAATTTAGGACTTTGTTATTATAAATATCGTTAAAAACCTCGGTTTTGTGGTTAGACTTTTTATTATTTTTTATTCTTTTGTTCTTGGAGATTGGGCTTTGCAATTTGGCAATTTATTCAAGTTTTCGGAATCGATTATCAAGTGAATTTTGCTATTTCAAGTGTTATTTCTGTTTTTTCGCCAAACTTGTCAAAGTAAGTACATGAATTATTATTTAACAACCACGAATTGTGTTCTTCTAGGCATGGGTAACTAAATCCACAACTACGGTTGTGGGAACCATGGGTGATTAACAAGGTAAAACAAGCTAAATAACAATTCTAGAATAGGTTCTTGCATGTATTGATAATTCTTTCGTTTAGAAGTCTTTTTAACGAGTGCATGCGTTAGAACTTGCCCTATTTCTACTTGCCGGACCAAGGGGTAGTTAATAGGAAAAGAATTATCAACATAGATTTAGTGGACACTATCTAATAGGCTAGTCTCGATTGGTGCAAAGTAGTAACTAAGCCATACATTGACTATGATTCTTAATATGAAGTAAAGGTAAGGTTTAGTAACTTAGACACACGTAGCCGGACCAAGGTACCGGGTTAAATTCTCTAAATGCCGGACCAAGTATTTAGAGATACATAACTTATCACTTTGAATGCAAGACACTAGGAAAGAATTGTTATAGCTAGGGGTACCGCGTTATGAACCTATAGGGAACACTTACACCCTAGTTTCTCTCACGACTTGATAAACACCAAAGTTTCAATCTTGCTTCTTATTTTACTTAGAATTAATTAAACATTTTTGTTTCACAAACCCCCCCCCCCCTTTAATTAACTATTTTCGGAAAGGACTTGACTAAATAGACATAATTGTATATTGAATTTAAGTCTAAACCATTTTCCCTGTGGGATCGACCCCAACCTACTTGTTGGGTTCTTTACTTGATACGACCGTTTATACTTCTGTAAGGAAGTGTAATTTGA
Source organism: Solanum lycopersicoides (assembly GCA_022817965.1). Lineage (NCBI taxonomy): Eukaryota > Viridiplantae > Streptophyta > Magnoliopsida > Solanales > Solanaceae > Solanum > Solanum lycopersicoides. The sequence continues at coordinate 58,164 of JAJJBR010002482.1, forward strand.
GCGTATCAGTATTAGGTTACTCCAATACCAATTTGAACCAAAAACAACTCCCTAAACATGCAAAGTCATACCAAAACACATACAAGAACATAGACGTCTAGTCGTCGAACGTATTGGTCGTCCCTTGACGTTTGACCTCCAAACTTACCAAATTGACTTCAGACATTAAACTTCACTATTTTAACACATTATTAACTCATGACACACTTGCGAAGCTCTAGTTCAACCTAGTTTATTGTGAGGGTCGCTACAATCTCCCCCACGTAGAAACATATTCGTCCTCGAATGAAACTAAACACTCTTAAGGACATCAAGGACTCATCTAGAAGCATATAACACATAACATCATGGCATAACATTCATAGTCAAGGCACCAAACCTACAAGGAGCACTAATTTCATATCATTAAGCATGTTTTGCAACACTACAACTTTTGGAACAAATTCCACAATTCTTAACACATACTTACTTCATCATTCTCATTTAATTTATATAGGAACTACCTTCTCATCATACCATTTCACAGCTCAACATGTAATAACTTTAAAATCACACATTGGCGCATAATCATAACAATCTTGAAGCAATTAAGCAAATATCATTAGCTACTCATTATCATGGAAATATCGATTAACTACCAATCTACTCATATAAGTATGATAACATTAAGAGCATGCAAAACATCATATCATCAATGAAGCTCATAACATAAGGAGACATGCAACTCATACTCAAATGCAAGACTCCAAATCATAACCAAACTACTAAGGATTTTGGTCTCAAGCTTAAGTTAGAATAGAAGGAAAGATAAGAATATCAACTACCTTACTACTAAACTCATTCTCCCCCACTTAGGGTAAACCCATCTAAATCAAATAAAAACAACGATAATGAAACATGACTTACCGAAGCCTTTATCCCGAATTATCTTTGTTACACATTCTCATCAAAACCTTATTAGAACCCTTACCAAGTATCTTCAAGGTCTCATACTTCATAATCCCACTATAACTCTCATAGGGTGGGAACTCATACTAACCTAAATCATGCACATCAAAACTGATCATCAACCTTACTAGTCAAGCATAACACCCTCCTCTTAGGATTTAATCTTAGACAAACTCTCTTAAAAATCACCTCATTAAATTCTTAGGCACCACATAAATCAAACTCATGGAATAAAAACATTCTCATTCTCTTTCGACCCATTAAGGTAGATTCATTTGGGAACCAACATTCTGCCTATATGGATTCCACCATTTGCTAGCATAACCCCAAAAATACCTTGCTAGGTAAGCACACTAGTTTACCTCCTTAGGAGTAAACCTACACAAGAACTTCAATCCAACACAAGGACAACCATGAAATATTACCCACACAAGAAGGCATCTCTAAACTCTTACAATTCACCAGATTACTTCAACACTCCTCAAATCTACACCTTATTTTCTACTATCATTGCACATAGTCATAAGATAACTCATTGTCCCAAAAAAAAGGAATTCTTTCAACCATTATAACTCTTATCATGCTAGAACTACATCATAATACAACTTCACATCATAATACCTCCAATCTCATAGATCACACATAGCCATAAATGGAATCATATCAACATGAACACCATACAACACGAACACCATACAAGTAATGCCTCCATATTTTTAAGGCAAACACCACGGCCGCTAACTCAAGATCATGAGTTGGGTAGTTCTTCTCATGCACCTTAAGTTGTCTAGAAGCATAAGATACTACTTTCCCATATTACATAAGGACTCATCCAAAGCCCACTCGGGATGCATCACAATATACAACAAAACCCTTAGTACCCTTCGGTAAAGTTAACACCGCAGTGGAGGTAAGCCTATATTCAATATTTGGAAGCTTCTTTCACATGCCTCCGACCACTCAAATTTCACACTTTTTTTGGTCAAGGTAGTCAAGGGAGATGATATGGACGCAAAAACATCCACAAACCTCCTATAGTATCCCGCTAGACCCAAGAAACTTATAATGTCGGTTGGAGTCAAGGGTCTAGGCCAATTCTTGACCGCGTCGGTTTTCTTTGGATCAACCACAACTCCTTCACTAGAGATGATATGACCAAGAAACGCCACCGACCTCAACCAAAATTCATATTTGCTATACTTGGAAAATAGTTGGTTTTCCTTAAGCACTTGCAACACCACTTTCAAATGGTCCATGTGTTCACCCTCATTTTTCGAATATAACAAGATGTCGTCAATGAAGACAATGACAGCCGGGGCATTGATGAGACCAAAGGACATTACTAGAAACTCATAGTGACCAAATCTAGTTCGAAATTCCGTTTTTGGTATATCCTCACCTCTCACCCTAAGTTGGTGATTTCCTAATCTCAAGTCAATCTTAGAAAAGTAGTTTGCCCCTTGGAGTTGATCAAATAAGTCGTCAATCCAATGGAGAGGATACTTGTTCTTAATAGTGACTTTATTGAGTTGGCGATAATAAATATACATTCTAAGGGACTTATCCTTCTTCTTCACAAACAATACCGGAGAACCCCATGGAGAAATGCTAGGTCTAATAAAGCCTTTATATAGTAAGTCTTTGAGTTGAGCCTTCAACTCTTTCAATTCGGCCAGAGCCATCCGATAGGGAGGAATTGAAATGGGGTTGGTATCCGATAGCAAGTCAATACCAAAATTAATTTCCCATTCGACAGGGATTCCGAGAATATCATTAGGGAAGACCTCTAGAAATTCCCTCACTACGGGGACCCGACTCAATGGGAGGAACTTCATAGTTTAAATCTTTCACTCTCATAATGTGGTATAAATACCCTTTAGATATCATCTACAAGTGTTTAGACAAGAAATGATACGACCTCTAGGAATAGAATTTCCCCCCTTCTACTCTAAGACGGGTTCACTAGGAAAATTGAACTTGAAATTCTTGTTCTACAATCAATGGAAGCAAAACAATCATGCAACCAATCCATTCCCAAAATGACATCAAAATCAACCATATCAAGTTCTACTAACTCAACATGAGTAACTCTATTGGGTGACATTATAGGACAATTTCTATATACCCTCTTTGCAACCACCGAATCACCTACCGGGGTAGTTACCATAAAATGTTCATTTAGGACATCGGTCAAAATATCAAACTCACTAGCTATTAAGGGAGTAACAAAAATAATGTAGCACCCGGGTCAAGTAAAGCATAAACATCAATAGAGAAGACTTGTATCATACTGGTCACCACATCGGGAGAACTCTCTTGTTCACCCCTAGAGCGAAGAGAATAAAAGCGATTCTTCGTTGGAGCATCCGTATTAGAACCACTAGCTTGAGCTTGCCCACTTCCTTTGTCTTGCCTCTTCGCATTAGGAAATATTTAACCATGTGGCCGCTCTTGCCACACCCAAATCAATTGTCCATCCCAACAAGGCAATCACCATAATGCTTCTTGCCACACTTTCCACAAGTTGGCTTCTTGCTTGGTGAAATAGTGCCTCTTCCCTTTTGAGACTTAGGTTTAGACACCCTAACATCACGAGCATTGGGAAATTTAGAATAAATTGATTAGAAAACCTCTTCTTGAACCTAGGCTTGTCTTGAATGTAAAGCCTACCATTAGAAGAACCACTTTCATAAGACCTTGTCTTCTAGGCCTCCCTATTCTTCCTCCTTAACCTAGTTTCTTCCACTTTGGAAATACTTTATGCACATTCAAGAACCAATACAAGTAAATAAGCACATATTACAAAGTCAAGACCGTACATCACAAGACCAACAATACCAAGTCTAGTCAAGTCAACATGCATATCAACATAATTGAGCACATAATCAAGACAACTACATCATCAAGTTATAATATCAACAAGCATGCATAAGAGTTCATAACATCATAACCTAAGCAAGGTCATCACTCATACACCCCCATTAAGTCCAATAGTGCAATGACTAAGTAAGGCCCCATAACCTCACTCAACCAAGTAACCCAACATGAACTTTAAGAAATGTCCAATTTTACATACTATATCATTGAGAGTAGACATCACCATACTTTAGCAATAGATACCAACCACATGTTCATAAGTGAAACCAATATAACATAGTGTAATTAACATGTAAGATCAACATATACATATCATTTACATTTATAAGCATATAAGCACATAAGAACATCCTTCTAAGACTTCCCTCAAGTCTAACTAGTGCAATGTATAGGTAGAGTCCCATACCCCTACCTAGACTAGGCCAAACCCCTCAAATCATCCTAGTTAGAGTTCACTATATTACTTCATTTTACTTTTTGTAATATCTTGCCTTAACCGACATAGACCACATGAGCCAATGTGGAATCCGGTGTCATGGAACCCTACACCGAAAGAAGGTAGACTACTTACCAAGGAAGTACCAAAACATGAACTAGCATCTAGTTGGATCCACTAGCTAGTATTCCTATTAGGGATAGTTCAAGAACTAGGAGATGTTTTTAGGACCCTCTTTATGATACATGTGTTAGTCTCCAATATCATGAGTACGTTAGTGAACCTACCTTACCTATGTAGGAAGGGACACTCCTCACTTCTAGTTCACTCGGTGCTAAGCTAGAGTCCCTTTTGAAATGTCTTTCATTAACAATCATAACTTAGTTGAAGTCATATGGTCTGCCCCTTATATATTCATAGTCAGAGCTCAATAGGAATTGCATGAGAACACCTTTCATTACAACCCTCATATTTGAGATTAGCACAGTAACATCATTATATCATAGTAAGGCACAAAGGTACTTCATTACAAACCTTATATCATTACATCTTGAGCATAATCTCACAATCACATAACCAAGAAATTTCAATTCAACATCATACCAACCCTAATCAATCTGATCATAAGGTATACTTCAATATAACTTCATCACTAAACACAAGTAATCATAATTGAAGTAAAGGTTTGAGATAACAAGACTTACCCAATCTCCTTCACAAGCCATCAAGGTTTTACCATCAACCATCCGGTTCAACCCAACAATGGGTGTAATATCATCACACAATAGTAATTAATACTATAATGAATTCAATTGAATCACTACACATCAATTATCACTAGTTCATAACCTAGGGTTAAAGGCAGAAAAGGTCATCTTCCACAAACTAGGTAATACATCAAGAACTAGCATAATTGAATCATAATACACCATAATCTAAGAATAATAATCAAAAGAAACCATATACAATGCAATTTAGAAGATCAATTTCGTAATAGAAAGAAACCCCTACGAATTTATTGTTTAGAAAACCAATTTTGAAGGAACCCTTTGGGGAAAGGAATCCCAAAGGTTAAAGGATCACATACGTTGTTAATTGTTGAATTTTGATGGAGAAAAGTACCCTTCTTGCAGCCCTAAGACTTTGACATAGCCCTTCAATGGAGTTCTTCTATTTGGGAGAGAGAAAGAAGAGAGAAGGAAGAGCAATTGGGTTTTGGGAAATATGAGGATTGCTTAGTTTAATTAGGTTTAGGTCTTTATATAAGTCATTAACTAACTTAATTATACCTACACTAAACCCTAACTAATTAACTAACCACCTAATTAATTAAATGAGACAACTTAAAAATTAACAGTAATACAGTGGCAGGACCTATTGATACGCTCAAACTTACTTCTCAAATAAGAAGTAAAGCGGTCGTATCAAGTAAAGAACCCAACTAATGAGGTTGAGATCGATCCCACAAGGAAAATAGTTCAGACTTAACTTTATTCTATTATTACTATTATTTAGCCAACTATTTTCCGAGAAATAAAGAGACAAAAAGGGGGATTTTATTTCTAAATTAATGAAAATGATTAACTAAATAAAAATGGACAACTAACAGATTCAGCTTTCGAAGTTTAATCAAATTATAAAAGTAACTAGGGCTTTAGTGTTCCCCACAGGTTCCTAACTTGGTAAATCTAACTATAACAATTCTATCCTGATATCTTGCATGTAAAGTGATAAGTTATGTATCTCTAAATCCTTGGTCCGGCATCTAGAGAATTTCACTCCGCACCTTGGTCCGGCTACGTGTGTTGCTATACTAACCCTTATCTTTACCTCATATTAAACATCGTATTCGGTATTTGACTAAGTTATTAACTCTTACCAACCAATACTAGCCTATTAGATAGTCTACACTAAATCTATGTTTATAATTCTTTTCCTATTATCTACCTCCTTGGTCCGGCAAGTAGCATTAAGGCGAGTTCTAACGTTGGTCATCCGTTAAAAAGACTTCTACGCGAAAGAATTATCAATACATGCAAGACACCAATCTAGAATTGTTATTTAAGTTAGATTTTTACCTTGTTATTCACCCATGGTTCCCACAACCCTAGCTATGAGGTTTAGTTACCCATGTTCATAATTACACAATTCATATTGTTAATGGAAGAATTCATGCACTTACTTTTATGAAAACGAATAATTTCCCAGAATTTAACTTGATTAATCAACAAAATCACCAACAATCAATTACCGAGAAAGTATCTTAATTCCCAAAATCGAGAATTCAATAATATAATAGAAGAACTAAAAACTAAAAATTATCCAGAAAGTCTAACCTCAAAAATGAGGTTTTTTCTACTATTTATAATAAAAACAAAGTCTAATCAAATAAGGATTCTATTTACTAAAAATTTGTCCAAACGCGTCTGGATCGACGGACCACGTGACGGACCGTCATGGACACGATGGACCGTCATAGACTTCGTCGTCCCATACTTCACCATTCTTCTGTTGCTTTCTTCATTCACCTCGACGGACAGGTATGACGGACGGTTTCAAGCACGACGGTCCGTCGAGGGTCTTCGTTCCAAAATACTTCAATTCTTGGAATTTGGGTACTGGGACTACTCTCTAATCATTACGACGAACCAGCAGGACGGACCGTCGTAGCTTTGACGGTCCATCATGGACTTCCGTAATCCCACACTTGGTCAGACTTCCCCAAATTTCCTTCAGCAACTTCTCCCTTCACTACGATGCCACCTACGGACCGTCACAGCTGCGACGGACCGTCATAGGTTCCGTAGGTGGTCTCTTCTGCAATTCTTTCTCAAAAACTCCCGCGTTCATCCTTGGACAGATTTTCTGCAAACAAAGAGAAACTTATATCAAAATCAACACAAAAAGGCTCTCGACACACACTAAACTTAAGGAAAAAGCATTAGAAAATACCGTGAAACCACGGTACATCACCTATGAGACCTCGATCGACAGTCCGTAGGTCAACCTACGCCCTTGCCCCCACCGTCGGGCACATCTCCCGGTGGTGTCAGAGACTGGTCCAAATGGACCTTTGGACAAAATGTTTAAGTTTCCAATGACGGTGGCCATCGACGCCCCGTCGATTGGACCACGCCCCGTCGTTGGTCCTCATTGGTAGTGTCACAACCCAACCCGATGGGCCGTGACTAGTGCCCGTTTTGGACACTCACATACAAACCTGTTAAGTATAACCAACTGAAACTAAGACAATATGGAATTTAATCAAATCAAGTCAACCCCAACGCCATATATATAAAGTGGATCTGTCTCATAAGGAGTCATAACCATTCAACCGTAACAACATACGCGAGCCGACAAGGCCGCCACTATCCAAAGCATAATAGCATATGCAAGCCGACAAGGCTGCCACTAGACAATACACAATGATGTACGCAGCCGACAAGGCTGCCCCTGTACAAGTGGACATCCCAAACAAACCATGTCCAGACCATTATCCAAAACATATATATGCAACCCACATAATGTCTACAGACCTCTAAGAGTATAGTAGTGAAACTCGACGGGACAGGGCCCCGTCGTACCCATAGATAAACAAAAGACTACATAGAAAGTTATGTACCAAAACGACTGGGCTCCGGAATATTGGAGCTCTCCCAATCAGCAGAGTAGATATCCTAGGCGGGAGGATCACCAAGTTGTGCGTCTACACCTGCGGGCATGAAACGCAGCCCCCCGAGGAAAGGGGGTCAGTACGGACAATGTACTGAGTATGTAAGGCATAAGGTAAAGATGACAGGATACCAACATGATAAGTCGAAACAAGATATCGCTACACATGTACCTTATAAGTGAAAATCATGCATATTTTTAACATATAAGGTGCCCAGCTTCCCTAGTAAGGGACTCGGCAAAATAATCATCATATATATATATATCATATGTACCCGGCCCTCTAGTGAGGGACTCGGTGAAATAGTCATCACATCATCTCCGTCATCATCATCATCATAACCATCCTCATCACCAATCATATATATAATATACATACCCGGCCCTCTAGTGAGGGACTCGGTGACATATGCAAGAAACTCCGCACGAACATTACCCGGCCCGGGACTCGGTGAAATGATAAATGACTCTATGCACGAGCAGAACATTATGAGCAACCATATGCAATTAAAATCATTTCTTATAACTCAATAGAACAATCAACGTGAACCAGCAAGGAGTATTACCAAAGATTAACGTTTTATCAAAATTATGAACCTTTAACACGATATGAAAACGTAAAATCTCAATGACCCTAAGAAGCACTACCATAGATATGAGAAATCACCATAGCCTTAGACATAGCCGATATATAGAGGAATAGTTTTGTGGAAGCAAGAATTTACGTCACCTAGATTCTCTAGAAGTAAGTATCAAACCTGTCCGTCATTCGCTCATTTTTAAAAGTCATGCCAAACAAAGAAAGAAAGGATAGCGTTACATACCGTATAGTCGAGCCACACATCCAATATTTACTGCCCAAGCTATTAATCTATAACAAGCAACAATCGTGCCGCAATGTGATAGACGTCGCGTTTTACTACTTATTGTAAGTTAGCTAATAATCTAACGAAAATCCGGCAGCACTTCCCCTATTTTCCTTACTTCGTCCCAATCCGATCACAACCCAAATTATCCACAGCAATACCAATAACACATATAACCCATAATCACATTAACATATACATAACGCCAAAACAGAATTTCCCGCATTTTGCTTTAATCAAAATAGCCCAAACACTAACACGACACCACTATTAATCCGATTATGGTTTCCGTTCACACTTAGGATATTCAATAACTAAAACAAATTTCTTAAGCTACTGGTCACGCCCCCTTCTTAACATTAATGGCTAATTAACAATGGCATTCTAAGGAATTAACACACCAAGCAAAGAGATTACTAACCAAATTCTTTTGTAGCTGCTGGCCGAGAGTTGCATGGTTGGTTTTCTCCATTTCCATGGCTTACTAAGCTAAGTGGTGAAGAAGATGATATGTTTGCAATGCATTTCACCACCTCCTTCATTATATGAAGTGGAGGCAGCCCCCCTCTACACGTGCCCCACTAAGGGCTAGCTCCCAATCTGATTTCTTTTAATTTGCCTTGAGTGGTGGGGCCCACTTGATTAATTTAATCCTAATCAGCCACTAATTAATCCCTCACTTACTGTTAATGACACTTACATTAGCCAAAACATACTTAATATCACATTTGGAATTAACATCCTTGCCTAATATTCTTTAATCACTTGGAACTTAAAATAAAATCTCATTCCCCGGACTTACATCGACTAGCTCATGACGCGCACTACGTATAAAAATACGAGGCGTAACATCCTTTCCCCCTTAGGAACATTCGTCCTCGAATGTTAAGTTAGAGTCTTACAAAAAAATTCCAGCGAGGTCTCTCTAACAGTTATACCTATCAACCTGCATTCCGTAACTTACAGATGCCTCACAGAGTCACAACTTACTACATAATCTTGTTTATCAATCAATATAGTCAAGCTAGGAATTGAATTACCTGCAGGTACGGGGAACAAGTAAGGATACTTATTCTTCATTTCGTATTCCGCTTCCCAAGTCATCTCCTCCCTATTATTATTTCGCCACAACACTTTGACGGAAGCCACATCCTTAGTACGTAACCTTCTAACCTGGCGATCAAGTATAGCTACAGGTTTCTCCTCATATGACAACTCCTCTGTTACCTGAACATCATCTACAGGGAATACTCTAGAAGGATCACCAATACATTTACGTAGCATCGATACATGGAAGACTGGATGTACCGCCTCCAAATCAGATGGTAGATCCAACTCATAGGCAACCTTGCCTATCCTACGAACAATTTGATAAGGCCCAATGTATCTCGGACTGAGCTTCCCCTTCCTGCCGAATCTCATCACACCCTTCATGGGTGATACCTTCAGGAATACCCAGTCACCAATCTGAAACTCCAAATCTCGACGCCGATTATCTGCATAAGACTTCTGTCGACTCTGGGCTGCTAATAATCTTTCCTGAATAAGCTTCACCTTGTCAACAGCTTGCTGAATCATGTCCGGGCCTATTAACTTAGTCTCGCCAACATCGAACCAACCAATAGGTGACCTGCACTTCCTCCCATATAAGGCCTCGTACGGTGCCATCTGGATACTAGAATGGTAGCTATTATTATAGGCAAACTCAATGAGCGGCAAGTGGTCATCCCAGCTACCTTTGAAGTCAATAATACAGGCCCGCAACATATCTTCTAATGTCTGAATAGTACGCTCAGCCTGCCCATCAGTCTGAGGGTGAAATGCTGTGCTAAGGTTCACCTGTGTCCCCAATCCCTTCTGAAACGATCTCCAAAAGTTGGCTGTAAATTGAGCTCCGCTGTCTGATATAATGGACGTGGGAACCCCATGAAGTCTCACTATCTCCCTGACATATAACCTCGCATAATATTCAGCCGAATAAGTAGTCCTGACTGGAAGAAAATGGGCCGATTTCGTCAGCCTATCTACAATAACCCATATAGAGTCATACTTCCGTTGAGTGCGAGGTAAGCCTGTAATGAAGTCCATATTAATCATCTCCCATTTCCAAGTCGGGATCTCTATCTCCTGTAATAATCCACCAGGCTTTTGATGTTCGATCTTGACTTGTTGACAATTCGGGCACTGAGCAACAAACTCCGCTATGTCCTTTTTCATGCCATCCCACCAGTATAAGCATCTGAGGTCATGATACATTTTCGTTGACCCTGGGTGAATAGAATAACGGGTAGAGTGTGCCTCTCCCATAACCTGCCGTCTTAGCCCCGCAATATCAGGTACACACAATCTGCCTTCATATCGTAACACTCCGTCAGGTGTAACCTTAAATGGGGTCTTTTCCTTTTGAAGAGCCGCATCTCTATACTATTCCAGAATAGGGTCCTCGTACTAGTGTCTCTTTACCTCATCTATGATTGAGGACTCAGCAACCTCTCGAATAGAAACTCCACTATCTTCTGAATTAGCCAGACGTACTCCAAGGCTGGATAGCCGCTGAATCTCCCGAACCATTTCCCTCCTTTCTGGTTGTACATCTGTCAAGCTACCCATGGACTTACAGCTAAGAGCATCTGCTACAACATTTGCTTTCCCTGGATGATATAAAATATCAACATCATAATCCTTTAGCAACTCTAACCACCGCCTCTGTCGTAAGTTCAGCTCCTTCTGTTTAAAGATATATTGGAGACTCTTATGATCTGTATAGATGTCCACATGGACACCATATAAATAATGCCTCCATATCTTCAAGGCATGAACCACGACTACTAACTCCAGATCGTGAGTAGGATAATTCTTTTCATGCTTCCTAAGCTGTCGGGAGGCATAGGCTATAACTTTGCCATGCTGCATCAATACACATCCTAGCCCAACACCCGAAGCATCACAATAAATAACATAGCCGTCTGGTCCCTCCGGAAGAGTTAGGACTGGAGCTGTAGTCAATTTGTCTTTCAATAGCTGGAAGCTTCGCTCACAAGCATCAGTCCACTGGAACTTGGCTGCCTTTTGAGTTAGCCTTGTCAAAGGCGCTGAAATTGAGGCAAACTTTTCTACGAATCTCCTTTAATATCCTGCTAACTCCAGAAAGCTGCGTACCTCAGTAGGTGTCGTAGGTCTGGGCCAAGTCTTTACCGCCTCAATCTTCTGCGTGTCTACCCGAATACCATCAGCTCCAATAATATGCCCAAAGAATGCCACTGAAGTCAACTAGAACTCGCACTTGGAGAACTTAGCATACAACTTCTTGTGCTGAAGCACCCTAAGTACCGTCCTTAAATGGTCTGCATGCTCCTCTTCTGAACGTGAATAGACCAGAATATCGTCTATAAATACAATAACAAACATATCAAGGAATGGTTTAAACACTCGATTCATTAAATCCATATGGGTTTGGAAGCGGAATTGATAAAAATGAGTGAAGAGAGAAGTTTATTGGAAGAGGTCTGTTTATTACTGAGGGAGAAGCCCTCTATTTATACTAAAATTTTACAAGGTTGGCCTATAATAATGGCCGACAATAACTTTACATCTGGCCTTATATTATTTGGCCAATACTATAAAACAAACTACTTTAATAAAATAATACATATGGCCTTATATTATTTGGCCAATACCAACAACTTTAATAAAGTAATTTCTAATCTATCTTTTTACATAACTGACAAACAACTTTAATAAAGTAATATCTGATCTTATCTCTTACTTTGCAAATTTTTCAAAGATTCCTATCTTTTCATCTTTTTTATGTCTGCCACCTTTTTTATCTTATCTCCTTGTAACGTTATCTTCTTGCAATATTTCTTTCTTCTTTGTCCTTTTTTCTTTATTCCAGCTTCTTCTATTCTAATTGTACTTCTGGAATATAATTATCTTCTCCTTCACATTTTGAGCATAAATGATCAGGATATTTTTGTCCTATTAGTTTACAATATCTTGTCTTTAGATTAGGAGAAATAAAATTTTTCCTAATTGCTCTTGTTGTAGGTGTTTGCTCTGGTCTTAGTAGACTTAATATCCATTGTCTTAAATCTTTCATATCTGTTGCTCTGATTTCTCTGCAGTTGGAGTATATCATTGTTTGTTCTCTATTGTAGTAGCTCCAAATTGCATTTTCATTCAAATAATTGTTTGCTATCTCGTTTAGTATAGTAGCTATTCCAATAATTCTCTTGTTTGCATAAAAATCTGGAATATCTACCTTTTGTATTTCTTCCTGTGTATCTATCTTTTCAGGGATTATCATTTCCCTTGTTAAACCAATCTTTATAGCTTGTATTATAGGTTTGATCTCATCATATAATATCTCTGCTGTAGCTGAATAGAACTTTATATAAAATAAAGTTCCTTTAGTTATTCTTTTATATTGTAAAAATGCTTTATATAATTCTGATATTTTAGATATTTCTTCTCCTGTTGTTGTATATACAGTATTTAATAATCCGTAGTTGTATCAAGTTGCTACTAAATTTGGATTTGTTCCGGGTTGTGCTATTATCTTATTATAGCCTTGTAAATATTGGGTTATATAGTCTTCATTTGTATTTTTTGGATTTTTTGCTCTGGGATTTTGGTTTAGAAAAGTTTGTATTTTGTATATATTTTCAATATATGTGCTAGTAATGTGGTTGTATATCTGTTTTTGTGAATTTAGGCTAGCTTTATACGTGTTTATCTGTGGAGGTGGAAGTATTTCTTTTTGGGTATTTTGAGGAGTATATGATTTGGAAAATAGTTTGTTCAGGTTTATATTTGTATATTTTACCTGAGCTTCCTCCTTTTTTGTAGATGATCCTGCAATAGATGTACTACCTGCAGCTGTATACATTGTTTTGTTATGGGTTTTAAGTTGTTTCCCAACGTCACCTTCTAGATCCGCATGTTTTAAGTCATGCTGCTGACTTAGCTCCGCATATTTCAAGTCATGCTGCTGACTATTAACTGTTTCTTTTAGCACTTGTACTTCTGTTTCTATTTTCTCCATTTTTTGACAAAGATTTGTCATCATAGCTAATATTTCCTTCATTGTATCTTTTTCTTGAGAGATAGTCTGCAATAACATTTTTGTCAGTCTTAATTATCTCAATTGTAAATGTAAAATTTAATATATTTAATACTAATCTTCTTATTTCTTTTGTTGTAACTGAATCATCTATCTTTTTAGTTAGCCACCATTTTACCTGTGTATTGTCTGTTCTTACAATAAATTTATTATAAACAATATATGTTTCAAATGCTAATAAACATTTATATAATGCTAATAATTCTTTTCTATTTATTTCCCATTTTGTTTGTTCTTCTGTATAAGATCCTGAATAATATCTACAATGATGTTCTATTTTCTCATTTTCATATTTATATTTTAAAACTCCTCCATAACTATGATTGCTTGAATCTGTTTCAACTATATAAATAAATTTTTTATTTTCATCAGGAAAATATAGTTTGGGTAATTTTTTACATAAATTCTTAATATTTTTTATATGTTCTTTATCTTTATTATCAAAATGATATTCAACATCTTTTTTAAGTTTTTTATGTAGTGGTTTTAAGTATTTTGCTAAATTTGGTATATATTCTCTTACTTGGTTTACTAATCCTAAAAAGGATTGTAATTTCTTTTTTGTATCTATATCTTCATCTAAATTGATTATTTTTTGTATTATATGTGTTTGCATTTTTATACCATTTTTATCTATTTGTATTCCTAGAAATTCTATCTGTGATTTCATAATTTCTGCTTTCTTTTTACTTAGGCTTATGCCTGATTATTTAATTATATGTATAAATTTTTCTAATAACCTAATATGTTCATCTTGTGTTCTAGAGAATAATAATATATCATCTATATATACAATACAATTTTCTAGCTGATTAAAATAGTTATCCATAAAATGTTGATATCTACCTGGTGCATTTTTATATCCAAATGGTAAAACATTCCATTCATAAAATCATTGTGGTACTGTGAATGCTGTTAGTTGTTTAGATTCTTCTTCTAATTTTAAATGATAAAATCCTGATTTACAGTCAAATTTACTAAAATAATTATATCCTTGTATTTGTCTTATTTTTAGTATTTTATTTGGTATTGGATAATTATATGTTTTAGTTTTAGCATTTAAATTACGATAATCTATAACCATTCTACTTTTACCTCTTTTTTGTTCACTATTTTTATTTACTATAAATGCTGGACTTGTATGTTTACTATTACTCTCTTGTATGTAATTATTCTTTAATAGTTCATCTATATGCATTTTAAATTCATTTAAATCATCAAAATTATATTTTAATGGTTTTTGCGTTATTATACTATTTTCATCTATTAATTCAATTTTTACTTTTGTCTTATGCTTTTCCCATCCTTCTAATGGATTTTCGCTATATAATAGTTCTAATTGTTCATTTATTATTTTAACCTTATCTATTGTAAATATGATAATTTCTAGTTGATTTATTTGTTTACTATTTATGTTTTCCATTTCTTGATTTATTTTTTCACTTCCTTTTATCCATTCTTTTGGTTTTCTTTGTTTATTATTATTTACTCTTTTTGCTCTTATTTTATATCCACATGGTGTAGTAAACCACCAATGAGTTTTAGTTATAATATGAGGATATAGTTTATCTAAAAATGGCATTCCTAATAACATATCTTTTGTTGTAAATTCAAAATTATACATTTCTTCTATTGTTAATATTTTATCCCATATTTGTATTTTTATATTTTTTGCTTTATATGTAATCATACTACTTTTATTATTAAATCCTGTTACTACCATAGGTGTTTTTAATTTTTCCCATTTATCTTCTGGTAAACAATTATATTTACATATATTTGTCTCTGCTCCTGTATCTATCATAGGTGTATATTATCTATTTTTATATCCTTCTACAATAATTTTTGCAAGTATATATATCTTCATTACTCATTTTGTTCTTTTTATAATTATTTTCTTGTTTTGACAAGTTAGGATTAATTGTTCATCTTCTATTTTATATGGTGTAAATTGATCTAACCATTTTATTCCTAAAGTAATATTTTGATTTCCTTGGTAAAATTTAAATGGTATTAATAATAATATTCCTCCTATAATTATTTCTTTTTCTACTATTTCTTCATTTGTAGTTATAATTTCACTAGGTAATCCAGGGCATACATGTCCTGTTTTTATAATTTCTGTATCTAAAACTAATTCTCTAATTATGTAATTATCTTCTTGTCCTGTATTTATTAATATCCTATATCTTCTTTCATTAATTATTCCAGTTATAAAATAATGATTTGGTGTTTCTTCTTCTATATTTAATATTTTAGGAATTTCATATTTTCTTTTGGATGTACTGG
>JAJJBR010002483.1:0-17195 GCA_022817965.1 Solanum lycopersicoides
CTTCATGATCCAATGAGACATGTTTAAACTTTATCCTAAGGCTACCTGGTATTTAACAATATACGATATGAATGAATATGAATAATGTTGAAGTACGAATGAACGAATGAAGTAGACTCTGTGTTGCTAAAGAAGGCCCTCGGGTGTGAGGTCCCATATGTTGGGCCCTCACTTGAGATGTCTTAATGCTAATTCACACGATTCAAGTCTCGTGTGTATTAAATGTATAATTATAAAACATGAAAGTAATGAAATCAATGAATAATCATGAGAATGGCTTATGAAATGTAATAGAATACTTGATGTAATGAATAACTTGTTGTAAGGATAGTCAAATCGTGTCCAATAAAGTTACAATAAGTAAAGGGAGCATAGCCAATAATGAATCCTCATGTTATGAAAATGATAAAGCCAAATAAATGGCTTATGATGACTTTATATAATTGACAAAGATGTTAGCCAAATAAAATTTGCTTATAATGACTTCATTTATTATAGAAAATGATCATAGCAATAATGAGTTCAAATATACTATCCCAAATTGATCAACTAACTGATTTAGCCAATAAAAATTGGTTATAAGAATTCATGCCCAAAGTAAGCAAGAACATAAGTTTTAATGATATGCCCCAAGAACTATGCACATTATCGCAATCAACTAAAAGAATGTTGATAGTTCAATAACTATTGACTTATAAATATATTCATGCCCAAATTGTAGTTAAGTCAAATTTCTTAATCTCTTGAATGACTTACTTGATTCGTTGTGGGTATGGGACTACAATGAATCATTGCACTGTAAGTAAAACTAGGACTAAAGGAGTTATAGAACTACACAACAACAAGAAAAGAAAAGACTGAAAAATAATCTAAGTGTACAAAGAGAGAGCTCTCGGCCTAAGAGGATCAAAATCTCAAATCTTCGCTCGAGTTGTTCTAAATTATGTTGATGATACTAATGTCTTGTAATCATATGAAGAAAATGAATTGTGTGCTTGTGAATGCATTAAAAATACATCATATTCATCTAACACAATTCACAACTAACGAATAGGAAAGTCACTAACTAGACTTTCCAGAAATGTCATGTTGCTTAGGAAGACGCTTTCATTGATCATGCATAGCTTTATGTATATGTGTTCATACACCCATACTACAATGACGTACATAACCCCGTAAATTTTACTATTTTTAGTGATGCAGGTTAAAGGACAGCATTGATGACTCTTCAACGGTTTAGCACTTGCAAACGCGTTTCTGGTCAGGCATGCTTCTGATTTCGAGGACTACAGTTTTAGTCTAGCCTTAGTCTTAGAAATAGTTAGTGGATGTTGTCCCTGCTTTCTTTTGTACTTTTCACTGGAATCTTTGTAATAGGCCGGTTGTTTGGCACTATTTATGATATATTCATCTCCAGTTTCGAATTGATTCTTTAGTTTAGATGGTTGTTCTCTTATGTTGAGCTTAGTATATGATGTAGCTAGCTTAATAATTATATGAAGTCTATGTATACTTCATACATAAAAAAGTTAAATTTCCGCAAATTTAACCTAGATGAATGTATGAATGCAAGATGAGGATTGTTCTGGCGACTCGTAGAGTCAACGCGCGCGGGTTTGCGATCCAGATTCAGAATACGGGTCGTGGGACAACTTGGGTATCAGAGCATGAGGTTAAGATTACGCTTAGATTCTAAATCTCAACACAAGCCACGTTACGTTCGTTCTAGCTTATGGTTGTGAAAGTGGCACGCCAGCAATCATGACTTAGAGACTACGTCGAAGAAGGCAATCTTCCTTTCTTCTACTCATTATCGTGCTATCTAGAGACATTGGACACTTGTGTCAGTATAAGTATCTAACTTTCTTCTTGTGTGAAACGCGTAGAGAAAATCACACAAGGTAGGATGGCCAAAGTGGTCTAACGGCGCCAGAACTGCAAGATCTGGTCTTCCAAAGAGGTGGGCAAATGATGACGACATGTCCAGTGTGACCGAAAGAGGTGTAGTAAGTTGGTCTCGTTCGATGAAGGTGAGTATATGGTAGATTCTAAATGCATGCCACGGGTGTTAATGAAAAGGAGAGAGGCTAAGCTGGCTGCATATAAGCTCAAGGATGTGGCTCAGGTATGGATTGGCTCCATAAGTGTTATGCTACGATAGATTGTCGAAACATGATAGTGAGGCTTCAGTTTCCAAATGAGTTAGAGCTCGAATGGGAAGGGCGTGGTTCAAATCTAGTAGGCCAAATCGTTTCACATTTGAAAGACAATAAGTTGATAGCTAAGGGTATTTATACCACTTAGTTAGAGTCAAAGACTTAGAACAACAAGACCCTTCCATATACTCTATGTCCGTAGTAAATATGAGATCCCGTTACCCTCACTTGTCCAGTTATTGAGGTTAGATATACTCTTCCTAGGTCTGGTTTATGTTTAAGAAACTCTAAGTTTAAGTGCTTTAGTTGATTTGGTGTTATAAGTCACTAATCGTATCTTATAATAACACTATGTGAGTTAAAACGAAGTTATGTTGAATTTTATGTTGCTGTTTTTGTGTAGCATAGGCATGTTTTCTGTGTTGAATGATTTGTGATGTGCATTAAGTTAAGTGTGATGAGAAGAAATTCCTCAATCTTAAATATGAAGCTTCAGATAAGCTGAATGATATGCATCATCCAAATATGTGTGAATCATATATTCACAAAAGAGAAAAGTTAAGCATGATAAAGTAACTTTCGAAAATCACCCTTCTTTGTTTAAATGATGTGTAAGTGTCATTTCGGGACGAATGTTCTAAGGGGGGATAATGTAACGTTCCGGAAAAATCATATGTCTAATTAAGAGCCCAGTAAGTCTCTAAGAATACTTAATAGGGGTACATAGGCACCCCAATGCCCAATATGGAGAAATATTGGGCATAGTACAGAAAAATTGGCTAAGGGATATTAGCCAATTTTCTATATATGAACAAGAAAAATACATTTTGGGTTGCCCTACCCAATCAAAGATTCATTGTTCAAAAATGTACCTGCAAGAAGACCCTAAGCTAAAAATAAGTACGTTGAATATAGATCCTCAACACAATTCATTAGGTACTAGGCATCCAAGTGTCAAGCCTAGTACCATAGCACATGACCATTTAAAATGATCATGTAAATTAAGCAGTGCCAAGGACATGGTGAGGGTCCTTGGGACAATAAGTAAACATTCCAAATGAACCATAAATAATAGTTAGTTAGAAAAGTACAACCAACCATGTGCAAGCACATGTGCAAGACATGTGAAGAAGTGGCCAAGGAGGGGACCACCCTAACCAAATTCGGTTAGGGTAGTTAGGGGGGGAAAAACGTGCACAAGGGACCCCTCCATGTGGGACTAACTTCCTAACTAATTATAAACTCTAACCTACTGCCATAAATAGCTAACTAACCTAGGACCAAACGAAATAAACTAATTAGTACACCCGACAACCTAGGACCAAATCGGGTTGACACTACCTAGTACTAGTTAAGAGACAACCTAGTACCACCTAGGATGGTCCAAAAGTTAGTTATGGTCCTAACAACTTAGGGTACTTTAGTAATTCCCCTAGGTTACCTAATTAATTAATTTGGCAAATTAATTAATTAATTTAAAAGGGCTAAAACCGAAACTAAAAAGGAAATTTTCAGATTTCGGTTAAGACAAGAAAGGGACAACCTAGTACCTAACCTAGGATGGTCCAAAGAGTTAGTTAAGATCCTAACGACTTAAGGGTACTTTATTAATTACCCTAGGATACTTAATTAATTAATTTATCAACTTTATTAATTAATTTAAAGGGGCAAAACCGCAATCACAAAGCAATTTCCAGATTTCGGTTAAAACAAGAAAAAAACAACCTAGTACCTAACCTAGGATGGTTCAAAGGATTGGTTATGGTCCTAAAGACTTAAGGGTACTTTATTAATTACCTTAGGTCACCTAATTAATTAAATTAGCAATTTAATTAATTAGTTTAAATGATCAAAACGAAATTCTTACACTAACCTAGTACAACTCAAGAAACATCCTAGTACTTAACCTAGGATGGTCCAAAAGGGTTAATTTTGGTTCCAATGACTTAGGGGTACTTTAGTACTTACCCTAGGTACCTAAATTAATTAAATTAAGGATTTAATTAATTAATATAAATTCAAAATGTTGACCAAAACCATAGTCAATACCAATTTCCAGATTGGACTAGGTGTTATGTTCTCCTATATTTAGTCAACTTAGGAGGGGCGTTTTGGTAATTGGTTAATTAGTTTATTAAATTAACTTATTAAAACTAAGTTTTATAATTCAATATCAGTTCTTAAACATAAAAATCACGTTCAAACTCATAGAAAAGGCGACACAAAAACAGCAAGCAACGAACGAAAGAAAAACAGAATATTTATCGATTTCTCTAGGGCGATTTCAAGGTTTCTTCAAGGTTTCGTTCAAGGTGGTCTTCGTAGATTAAGTTCTACATAAGGTATGGGTTTCTCTCCTGGAATTCTTTCTCCAAGAGTATTTCCTTCGAACGATTCAAAGATCTATAAACTAGGGTTGTTCCCGTTCTCGTCGAACTCCTTTCCCTAGTATCCTTGTTACGATTTCAATGTTGAATAGGTTAGAAATCATGTTGTTGGTATGTGGTTCTGGCTGATCTTAATGTGTATGGTTTTTGATTAAATAATTGTTTAATTAACCTATTAATTGGACTTGTTTGATGCTAAGTGTTATTACGTAAATTAAAAAAATGATACTATGTTAACGATATGTCTGAAAATGTTATGTATGAAGATGTTACGGTTTGTTGTGCACGCTTGCTGTTAATATGATGTTATGAAGAAGATATATTCATCAAATTATAATATGATGATGTCCAAGATGTTTAAAAACGTTATGCCTAAAGTTATGTTATAAGGTTGGCTAAAAAGATCTCCATGAAATCATAATTTGAGTGATTGTTGGCTTATGCCAATAAAATGGCTAACAATACATTTTCCAAAAGGATGCATGCAAATGTCTATAATGTTATGATTAATAATTGAATTGGATAATGAATAAAGTTATAATAATGTAAGCATGAATTAATATAACTTTGGCTTATGCCAACAAAGAAGTTATGAAGCCTATAGCCAATTGCTTATGCCAATAAATTGGCTGACACTACATTGTCAAATAAGTTGTAGGGAATTGGCTATAATATTATATTAAATAGCTAAAAGATTGGCTAATGTATAATGTATAAAAACTTAAGCATGTTGAACATGAAAATTGGCTTATGACAACAAATATGGTTATGAAATCTATGCCCAATTGTTTATGCCAATAAAATGGCTAAGGATACATTGTCTAGAACTGATGCATGTAAATTGGTATAATATTATGTTAAATAATTAAAAGATTGGCTAATGGTTCATACATATTAAATTAAATATTAACACACGTAAAATTGGCACATGCCAACAAAATGGTTATGTAGTTTAATATTAAAAGGTTGAGGCCAATACTAATCATACGCCAATCTTATGTAGTTACAGTATCAAATGATAATATAAACACTTCTAAGCTAATTCAATGAACCCATAACCAAGGGCATTCCACTCATTGGGACAACTCCCAACATGCTCTAAAAGAATGACATATGAACTCATGAATCTCATTGAATGAAGTGCTCATCGTCCATAAACGATGATATGAATCTACTACACTAAAGTAAGTAAGTAACGTGAGTTATAACATAATTAAAGGGGTCTAAATTAAGTAAGTGACCAGAATGGGGTGTTAAAGGAAGTGAGACAAGTCTTACCTACACCAAAGCTAATTTGTTAAAAGAATACTCACGAATGAAGGTGTTAGAATGTGTGAGACTAGTCTCATTAACACCTAAGGATGATATGTAAGGACAATTCACATTCATCAATGTAAAGTAAGGATGATATGTAAGGATAATTCACATTCATCAATGTAAAGTAAGGATGATATGTAAGGACAATTCACATTCATCAATGTAAAGTAAGATTGATATGTAAGGACAATTCACATTTCATCAATGTAAATTAAGGATGACAAGTCATCAAAAGAGTAAATAAGTCTCAATCATACTCTATATGTAAGTGTAAGGACAATTCACACTTAATACTAATGATGAGATGAGAAATCATCTAATGAGCTATGATGTCCTCATGCTAGAAGCCAGCTTCCATGATGTATGAGTTGAATGTAATGGAACTTTATACTGAGCACCGATAGGCTAGCTATGAGCGGTGATGCCTTCCTTCGGGAAGGGCGGAGGTTCACGTAACTCTCATGAGATGATACTGTCCGGCATGCCGGGTATGGGTCTCCTTATATCTCCTAGTCTTTGAACCTATACTGCCAATATAGGGATCTAGCAGGGTTCATTTCCCTATATACGCTAGCATGTTTTGGTTTCACCTTGGCCAGTGATTCCACCTCTTTTCGGTGTGGGGAATACACCGGATTTCATGAGCTCACATGATCTATGTCGGTTAAAGTTGAAGTTCCTCAAAGTATGAAAGATAAAGAAATGAACGATACCGAAGGTGTTTGTGCAAGACAAATAGGAGGTGAAATCAGATTCAAGTAATGGCAGTAGTTCATTCTTGGTCATTGCACTTCATGATCCCAATGAGAGTCTTAAACTTTATCCTAGGTATGGCTGGTATTTACATCAGCATACGAATGAATGAAATGAATAATGTGAAGTACGAATGAACGAATGAAGTAGACTCTGTGTTTGCTAAAGAAGGCCCTCGGGTTGAGGTCCCATATGTTGGGCCCTCACTTGAGATGTCTTAATGCTATATCAACGATTCCAAGGTCTCGTGTGTATGAAATGTATAATTATAAAACATGAAAGTAATGAAATCAATGGAATAATCAATAGAGAATGGCTTATGAAATGTAATGAATACTTGATGTAATGAATAACTTGTTGTAAGGATAGTCAAATCGTGTCCAATAAAGTTTACAATAAGTAAAGGGCATAGCCAATAATGAATCCTCATGTTATGAAAATGATAAAGCCAAATAAATTGGCTTATGATGACTTTATATAATTGACAAAAGATGTTAGCCAAATAAAATTTGCTTATAATGACTTCATTTATTATGAAAATGATCATAGCCAATAATGAGTTCAAATATACTTATCCAAATTGATCAACTAATGTATTTAGCCAATAAAAATTGGTTTATAAAGAATTCATGCCCAAAGTAAGCAAGAACATAAGTTTTAATGATATGCCCCAAGAACTATGCACATTATGCAATCAACTAAAGAATGTGTATGGTCAATAACTATTGACTTATAAATATATTCATGCCCCAAATTGTAGTTAAGTCAAATTTCTTAATCTCTTGAATGACTTACTTGATTCGTTGTGGGTATGGGACTACAATGAATCATTGCACTTGTAAGTAAAACATAGGACTAAAGGAGTTATAGAACTACACAACAACAAGAAGAAAAAGACTGAAAAATAATCTAAGTGTACAAAGAGGAGCTCTCGGCCTAAGAGGATCAAAATCTCAAATCTTCGCTCGAGTTGTTCTAAAATTATGTTGATGATACTAATGTCTTGTAATCATATAGAAAATGAATTGTGTGCTTTGAATGCATTAAAATACATCATATTCATAACACAATTCACAACTAACGAATTAGGAAAGTCTACTAACTAGACTTTCCAGAAATGGCATGTTGCTTAGGAAGAGCTTTCATTGATCATGCATAGCTTTATGTGTATGTGTTCATACACCCATACTTAGTACAAGTGGTGTACTAACCCCGTACATTTTACTATTTTATAGATGCAGGTTAAAGGACAGATTGATGACTCTTCAACGGTTTAGACTTCAGCGTTTCTCCAAACCATTTGGTAGGTCCTCCTGATTTCGAGGATGCTACAGTTTTAGTCTAGCCTTAGTCTTAGAAATAGTTAGTGGATGTTGTCCCTGGCTTTTCTTTTGTACTTTCATTTGGAATCTTTGTAATAAGGCCGTGTTTGGCAACTATTTATGATATATTCATCTCCAGTTTCGAATTGATTCTTTATGTTAGATGGTTGTTCTCTTATGTTGAGCTTAGTATATGATGTAGCTAGTTAATAATTATATGAAGTCTATGTATACTTCATACATATAAAAAGTCCATTAACACCCGTGGCATGCATTTAGAATCTACCATATACTCACCTTCATGCGAACGACCAAACTTACTACACATCTTTCGGTCACGCTGGACATGTCCATCATTTCCCCTTTTTGGGAAGGCCAGATCTTGAGTCTGGCGCCTTAGACCACTTGGCCATCGTAATCCTTGTGTGTTTTCTTCTACGCGTTCACAGAAGAAGAAAGTTAGATACTTATAATGACACAAAGTGTCAAATCTCTAGATAGCACGATAATGAGTAGAAGAAGGGAAGATTTCCTATCATCGCGTAGTCTCTAAGTCATTATTGTGGCATGCTTCACAACCATAAGCTAGAAACTACGTAACGTGGTTGTGTTGAGATTTAGATCCTAGGTAATTTAACCTCATGCTCTGATACCATGTTTGTCACGACCCGGATTCTGGAATCTGGATCGCAACCGGCGTCGTTGACCTCTCAGAGGTCGCAGACAAGCCTCATCTTGCATTCATCACATTCATCCAGTTAAATTTGCCTAAAATTTAATCATTCTTTTAGAGCATGTTGGGAGTTGTCCCAATGAGTGGCATACCCTTGGTTATGGGTTCATTGAATTAGCTTAGAAGTGTTTATATTATCATTTGATACTGTAACTACATAAGATTGGCGTATGATTAGTATTGGCCTCAACCTTTTAATATTAAACTACATAACCATTTTGTTGGCATGTGCCAATTTTACGTGTGTTAATATTTAATTTAATATGTATGAACCATTAGCCAATCTTTTAATTATTTAACATAATATTATACCAATTTACATGCATCAGTTCTAGACAATGTATCCTTAGCCATTTTATTGGCATAAACAATTGGGCATAGATTTCATAACCATATTTGTTGTCATAAGCCAATTTTCATGTTCAACATGCTTAAGTTTTTATACATTATACATTAGCCAATCTTTTAGATATTTAATATAATATTATAGCCAATTCCCTACAACTTATTTGACAATGTAGTGTCAGCCAATTTATTGGCATAAGCAATTGGCTATAGGCTTCATAACTTCTTTGTTGGCATAAGCCAAAGTTATATTCATTCATGCTTACATTATTATAACTTTATTCATTATCCAATTCAATTATTAATCATAACATTATAGACATTTGCATGCATCCTTTTGGAAAATGTATTGTTAGCCATTTTATTGGCATAAGCCAACAATCACTCAAATTATGATTTCATGGAGATCTTTTTAGCCAACCTTATAACATAACTTTAGGCATAACGTTTTTAAACATCTTGGACAGCATCATATTATAATTTGATGAATATATCATCTTCATAACATCATATTAACAGCAAGCGTGCACAACAAACCGTAACATCTTCATACATAATATTTTCAGACATATCGTTAACATAGTATCATTCTTTTAATTTACGTAATAACACTTAGCATCAAACAAGTCCAATTAATAGGTTAATTAAATAATTATTTAATCAAAAACCATACACATTAAGATCAGCCAGCACCACATACCAACAACATGATTTCTAACCTATTCAACATTGAAATCGTAACAAGGATACTAGGGAAAGGAGTTCGACGAGAATGGGAACAACCCTAGTTTATAGATCTTTGAATCGTTTGAAGGAAAATACTCTTGGAGAAAGAATTCCAGGGGAGAAACCCATACCTTATGTAGAACTTAATCTACGAAGACCACCTTGAACGTAACCTTGAAGAAACCTTGAAATCGCCCTAGAGAAATCGATAAATATTCTGTTTTTCTTTCGTTCGTTGCTTGCTGTTTTTGTGTCGCCTTTTCTATGAGTTTGAACGTGATTTTTATGTTTAAGAACTGATCTTGAATTTTAAAACTTAGGTTTAATAAGTTAATTTAATAACACTAATTAACCAATTACCAAAACGCCCCTCCTAAGTTGACTAAATATAGAAGAACATAACACCTAGTCAAATCTGGAAATTGGTATTGACTATGGTTTTGGTAAACATTTTGACTTTATATTAATTACTTAAATCCTTAATTTAATTAATTTAGGTACCTAGGGTAAGTACTAAAGTACCCCTAAGTCATTGGAACCAAAATTAACCCTTTTATACCATCCTAGGTTAAGTACTAGGATGTTTCTTGAGTTGTACTAGGTTAGTGTAAGAATTTCGTTTTGATCATTTAAACTAATTAATTAAATTGCAAATTTAATTAATTAGGTGACCTAAGGTAATTACTAAAGTACCCTTAAGTCTTTAGGACCATAACCAATCCTTTGAACCATCCTAGGTTAGGTACTAGGTTGTTTTTTTCTTGTTTTAACCGAAATCTGGAAATTGCTTTGTGATTTCGGTTTTGCCCCTTTAAATTAATTAATTAAGTTGATAAATTAATTAATTAAGTATCCTAGGGTAATTAATAAAGTACCCTTAAGTCGTTAGGATCTTAACTAACTCTTTGGACCATCCTAGGTTAGGTACTAGGTTGTCCCTTTCTTGTCTTAACCGAAATCTGAAAATTTCCTTTTTAGTTTCGGTTTTAGCCCTTTTAAATTAATTAATTAATTTGCCAAATTAATTAATTAGGTAACCTAGGGGAATTACTAAAGTACCCCTAAGTTGTTAGGACCATAACTAACCTTTTGAACCATCCTAGGTTAGGTACTAGGTTGTCTCTTTAACTAGTACTAGGTTAGTGTCAACCCGATTTTGGTCCTAGGTTGTCGGGTGCACTAATTAGTTTATTTCGTTTGGTCCTAGGTTAGTTATCTATTTATGACAGTAGGTTAGAGTTTATAATTAGTTAGGAAGTTAGTCCCCACATGGAGGGGTCCCTTGTGCACGTTTCCCCCCCCCCCCAACTACCCTAACCGAATTTGGTTAGGGTGGTCCCCTCCTTGGCAACTTCTTCACATGTCTTGCACATGTGCTTGTACATGGGTTGGTTGTACTTTTCTAACTAACTATTATTTATGGTTCATTTGGGAATGTTTACTTATTGTCCCAAGGACCCTCACCATGTCCTTGGGCACTGCTTAATTTACATGATCATTTTAAATGGTCATGTGCTATGGTACTAGGCTTCACACTTGGATGCCTAGTACCTAATGAATTGTGTTGAGGATCTATATTCAACGTACTTATTTTTAGCTTATGGTCTTTCTTGCAGGTACATTTCTTGAACAATGAATCTTTGATTGGGTAGGGCAACCCAAAAATGTATTTTTCTTGTTCATATATAGAAAATTGGCTAATATCCCTTAGCCAATTTTTCTGTACTATGCCCAATATTTCTCCATATTGGGCATTGGGGTGCCTATGTACCCCTATTAAGTATTCTTAGAGACTTACTAGGCTCTTAATTAGACATATGATTTTTCCAGAACGTTACATTTTTACAATAAAAGCCCAACTCTATGTGATCTCCTAACAACGTACACAAATAACTTTATCCTAAAATATATTTAATAATAATTATCAAAATACAAGTTGACATATCCATAAACTTTTCAAAAGTCATTCTTATCCTAAAATATATCATTAATTATGAAATTGGTATGTCAATTAATAAGTCCACAAACAGATTTTACTATAAAAGCCGAATGCAATTTCTTTTCACATGCACCATCAAGAAAAATTTATATTTTTACAAAGTATATTCCAAGTCAAGCAAGGTTTCAACTTACTAGATTTGTATTTACAAGATTTTTAATGTCTGACTTTATGCATTGACTATTGTAAACTATTTTTTTTTGTGTGTAGATAAAATGAATACTTTCAACAACAATGAAAAGTTCAACAAGGAGAATGTGATCCTCATAATGGGGGCCACGGGATTGGGAAAATCCCGTCTCTCTGTTGACCTTGCCACCCATTTTCAAGGAGAAATAATCAACTCGGATAAACTGCAAGTTTAAAAGGGAATCGAAATTGTTACAAACAAGATCACACACACCGAAAAACAAGGCGTACGACACTATTTGTTACGTATATATATTTATTTCAAAGAATACTTATATCAAATGACTACCTAGATAATTTTATAGTAGTAATTAGAGATTCTAGTGAAAAATATACTTTACTATTAAAAAAATATTTCTTTCAATTCTGATAAAGTAAATTTGATCACATTTTCTTAGATGAAATTGAGCCAGATTAAGACTTCACAGCGGCAGATAAAATACTGAAGACTCAACGTGTTCCAATTGTTGTTGGAGGGTCAAATTCGTATATTGAAAAACTTGTGGAAGACCCTGTGTTCATGTTCAAATATAAGTATGATAGTTGTTTTATTTGGATTGATGTTGAGCAATCAGTCTTGAACCGTAGAGTTGACATGAGGGTTGATCAAATGGTCAATGCAGGTAATTTTTGTAATTATTTTATGTATCAATCAAAATTTAATATCATTCAGCTAGCTAAAAACTTTTCTTATATAATTTTCTTAATAATACATTTGGTTATCAAATCTATGTTTTACTAAATTTGTGTTGCATGCAGGGTTAGTGGATGAGGTACTTATTTTTAGCTTATGGTCTTTCTTGCAGGTACATTTCTTGAACAATGAATCTTTGATTGGGTAGGGCAACCCAAAAATGTATTTTTCTTGTTCATATATAGAAAATTGGCTAATATCCCTTAGCCAATTTTTCTGTACTATGCCCAATATTTCTCCATATTGGGCATTGGGGTGCCTATGTACCCCTATTAAGTATTCTTAGAGACTTACTGGGCTCTTAATTAGACATATGATTTTTCCGGAACGTTACATTTTTACCATAAAATCCCAACTCTATGTGATCTCCTAACAACGTACACTAATAACTTTATCCTAAAACATCTTTAATAATAATTACCAAAATACTAGTTGACATATCTATAAACTTTTCAAAAGTCATTATTATCCTAACATATATCAGTACTTATGAAATTGGTATGTCAATTAATAAGTCCACAAACAGATTTTACTATAAAAGCTGAATGCAATTTCTTTTCACATCCACCATCAAGAAAAATTTATATTTTTACAAAGTATATTCGAAGTCAAGCAAGGTTTCAACTTACTAGCTTTGTATTTACAAGATTTTTAATGTCTGACTTTATGCATTCACTATTATAAACTAATTTTTTTTTTTGTGTAGATAAAATGAATACTTTCATCAACAATGAAAAGTTCAACAAGAGGAAAGTGATCCTCATAATGTGGGCCACAGGAACGGGAAAATCATGTCTCGCTGTTTACCTTGCCACACATTTTCGAGGAGAAATAATCAACTCGAATAAAATGCAAGTTTACAAGGGACTCAAAATTGTTACAAACAAGATCACACACACTGAAAAACAAGGTGTACGACACTATTTGTTAGGTATATACATTTATTTCAAAGAATACTTATATCAAATGACTACCTAGATAATTTTATAGTAGTAATTATAGATTCTAGTGAAAAATATACTTTACTATTAAAAAATTAATTCTTTCAATTCTGATAAAGTCAATTTGATCACATTTTCTTAGATGAAATTGAGCCAGATTCAGACTTGACAGCTGAAGATTTTTGTTTGCAAGCTGTTGTCTACATAGATAAAATACAGAAGCTTCAACGTGTTCCAATTGTTCTTGGAGGTCAAATTCGTATATTGAAAAACTTGTGGAAGACCCTGTGTTCATGTTCAAATATAAGTATGATAGTTTCTTTATTTGGATTGATGTTGAGAAATCTGTCTTGAACCGTAGAGTTGACACGAGGGTTGATCAGATTGTCAACGCAGGTAATTTTTGTAATTATTTTATGTATCAATCAAAATTTAATATCATTCAGCTAGCTAAAAACATTTCTTATATAATTTTCTTAATAATACATTTGGATATCAAATCTATGTTCTACTAAATTTGTGTTGCATGCAGGGCTAGTGGATGAGGTGCGACAGATTTTCATTCCAGATGCAGATT
This sequence comes from Solanum lycopersicoides, assembly GCA_022817965.1. NCBI lineage: Eukaryota > Viridiplantae > Streptophyta > Magnoliopsida > Solanales > Solanaceae > Solanum > Solanum lycopersicoides. The sequence goes on from JAJJBR010002483.1 coordinate 14,140, forward strand.
ACACCAAAGGAATCCGACGGTCCATTGGTGTCCCTAAAATGGACAGATATTTAAGGGAAGAAACGAATATAGACGGAGATGATGAATCAAAGGAGATGATTCTTGAAGCTTCAATTTCAAGTATCAAGTGTAATACTCGTACGTTAATTTGTAACCAACTTGACAAGATTCAACGATTAATAAATGAGAAAATGTGGTCAGTGCATCATATTATTGCTACGGACGTTTTCAAAAAAGATAGAAAAGAAGATCCTGACGAAGCATGGAGGAATACTGTTTTGCAACCATGCCTATATATTGTGAAAAGATTTCTCAAAAATGAATATTATTATTAAGTGTACATAAAGAGTCACTATCTCCATCTTCTGTTTTGGTCACTTTAATTTTTGACCTATTTTGTACAGTATGTATCGCATTACAAATATACATATGATATGACTCTTCTTTCTATATATGTTACTCTTATCTGTAAAAAACTTCTTATTTATAGATGAAATATTTATTTTAAGTTTCGATCCAAGCCCAAGCCCCAAGTCCAAGTCCAGGTCTTCTATATTTAATATATATTAATATGAATACGTACGTACACAATTACATGAGATCACTAAGATTGTCAAGCTAATAGAGTGATAAAATAAAAAATTACCATAAATGTTCGAGAAGATTCCACCCTTAAATGATTTTAAATAATAGAATTCTTAACTCAAAAATTAAAAATGTTACATAGACAAAGAAGATGAAATAGTAAATTTGTAATCTATCGGTAATGAATATATTATACCTAATTCTATCACGGTGATTGAAGCCTGATTCAATAAAATACTTATCTATTATTATATGGTGCACAAGTCAATATAAATATTCGTAATTGAAATAGTTATAGATAATTGTTCACTTCCCTCTTATGGAATTAGACTTAACACTTATGATGTGTTGTTAAATAGTGTAACATTTGACGAATTATCACTTCAATATATTCCGTCAGAAATATTATTGAGTTCTTTTTACAATTCTTTCGTAATAGATCTTTCCGTCAACTCTATTTGTGATCTCATAACAATATACATCTAGAAACTTCATCCTAAAATAATTTAAGCTTTATCGCCAAAATTCAAGGTGACACAAATCTAAATTTTTTCATGAACTATTATTATTATAAAAGATATGAATATATATTTAACTTGGTATACTAATTAATAAACTTATAATTAATCACATTTTTACCCTAAAAGCCCAACTCTATGTGATCTCCTAACAACGTACACTAATAACTTTATCCTAAAATATATTTCATAATAATTACCAAAATACAAGTTAACATATCTATAAACTTTTCAAAAGTCATTCTTATCCTAAAATATATCAGTAATTATGAAATTGGTATGTCAATTAATAAGTCCACAAACAGCTTTTACTATAAAAGTCGAATGCAATTTCTTTTCACATCCACCATCAAGAAAAATTTATATTTTTACAAAGTATATTCCAAGTAAAGCAAGGTTTCACTTACTAGCTTTGTATTTACACGATTTTTTTAATGTCTGACTTTATGCATTCACTATTATAAACTAATTATTTTTGTGTGTGTAGATAAAATGAATACTTTCATCAACAATGAAAAGTTCAACAAGAGGAAAGTGATCCTCATAATGGGGGCCACAGGAACGGGAAAATCCCGTCTCTCTGTTGACCTTGCCACCCATTTTCGAGGAGAAATAATCAACTCGGATAAAATGCAAGTTTACAAGGGACTCGAAATTGTTACAAACAAGATCACACACACTGAAAAACAAAGCGTACAACACTATTTGTTAGGTATATACATTTATTTCAAAGAATACTTATATCAAATGACTACCTAGATAATTTTATAGTAGTAATTATAGATTCTAGTGAAAAATATAGTTTACTATTAAAAAAATATTTCTTTCAATTCTGATAAAGTCAATTTGATCACACTTTCTTAGATGAAATTGAGCAAGATTCAGACTTGACAGCTGAAGATTTTTTTTTGCAAGCTGTTGTCTACATAGATAAAATACAGAAGACTCAACGTGTTCCAATTGTTGTTGGAGGGTCAAATTCATATATTGAAAAAATTGTGGAAGACCCTGTATTCATGTTCAAATATAAGTATGATAGTTGCTTTATTTGGATTGATGTTGAGCAATCAGTCTTGAACCGTAGAGTTGACACGAGGGTTGATCAAATGGTCAACGCAGGTAATTTTTGTAATTATTTTATGTATCAATCAAAATTTAATATCATTCAGCTAGCTAAAAACTTTTCTTATATAATTTTCTTAATAATACATTTGGATATCAAATCTATGTTCTACTAAATTTGTGTTGCATGCAGGGCTAGTGGATGAGGTGCGACAGATTTTCATTCCAGATGCAGATTACACCAAAGGAATCCGACGGTCCATTGGTGTCCCTGAAATGGACAGATATTTAAGGGAAGAAACGAATATAGACGGAGATGATGAATCAAAGGAGATGATTCTTCAAGCTTCAGTTTCAAGTATCAAGCGTAATACTCGTACGTTAATTTGTAACCAACTTGACAAGATTCAACGATTAATAAAAGAAAAAATGTGGTCAGTGCATCATATTATTGCTACGGACATTTTCAAAGAAGATAGAAAAGAAGATCCTGATGAAGTATGGAGGAATACTGTTTTGCAACCATGCCCTGATATTGTGAAAAGATTTCTCAAAAATGAATATTATTATTGAGTGTACATAAAGAGTCACTATCTCCATCTTCTGTTTAGGTCACTTTAATTTTTGACCTATTTTGTACAGTATGTATCGCATTACAAATATACATATGATATGACCCTTCTTTCTATATATGTTACTCTTATCTGTAAAAAAATTCTTATTTATAGATGAAATATTTATTTTAAGTTTCGATCCAAGCCCAAGCCCAAGTCCAAGTCCAAGTCCAAGTCTTCTATATTTAATATATATTAATATGAATACGTACGTACACAATTACATGAGATCACTCAGATTGTCAAGCTAATAGAGTGATAAAATAAAAATTACCAT